>RJWJ010032204.1:0-18654 GCA_004363605.1 Indri indri
TTCACACAAGCCCCTGCCTCTCGGTGGGCTTGTAAGTCTGTGGGGAAGCTAGACTGTCTTGTGAGGGACTTATCCCGGTGCACTTACTGACCCGGCTGGCGCCGCCGTCTCACGCTCCACTCTCTATTGTCTGTCCGCGCTTTCCAGGTTTTGCATTCCAATCTCCCGTTGGCCTTATTCTTTTTCCAGATTTGTGTGTTCCCCACTGAATCTCCACCGATTCACCTCGCTGTTTTTGCAGGAGAGAGATCCGGTCGTGTGTAGCAGACTGAGATCTACCTCTCTTTCTCTGGAGGTAGGGAACCAGGAGGCTGCCTTAACTCCGCCATTTTTCTCCCCCCGGGACAATTGTTTTAAGGCATTTTGTTGATTCTTTCCTTCCCTATATTTTTCAAACTCGCTGATAAATTACATAAAAGGTTATCACAAGTTGTACAATGTACACTTTATCTTCATGTTCATAGAAATTATGATACAAAGAATAATATATAGCCAGTCAATAGGTTGTGTTATTTTAATAAACCCATGTAAAAATTACCCTTTCTTATTTCTTTTAAAAACCCGCTTGTAGTGGTTGCTAATCAGAGCATATATTCAGGGCAACTTGAATCTGTGTCTTCCAGGTTGCGATCTTCAAATTTGGCCCAAATAAACATTTTACTTATATAAATTTTGTATCAGTTTCTTCAGGTTGAAAAAAATCAACTACAGCCATTTTATGTCCCAGTCACCTACAGGTAGTTCATTCTAATGCCTGCCTAAGGGCCCTTTAATCAGCTGCATGCCAAAGATTATGTCTTCCACAAAAGACTGTCACCGGAAAGGAATGCCTGGTGACAACTCTTCATGAAAACATGCGTCATGGTCAGTAGGATTTTTATTACTTGTAACAAGTAAAAATAGCACCAGGAGTATTTTCCATGCAGTGTCTCCCTTAGGGAGAGTAGTGGAGAGTTTTTATGAGACAATAGATAGAGAAGAAGATATGTCATTACATGCAGGGGGATGTAATGGGCTTTCAGTGGCACAGGCGTAGTGCGTTGTGATGGTAACACACAGATTTCATGTTGTGGTCCTGAAGCTATAGCTCCTCCCAGGGCTGGGACTTTAGCATGGTGATGAGGAAAGTTCACTTGAGTTCTTCTATAGGCTGTCAGGGTCCATTAGGGGCTCGTTTTCTCCACAGGCCTCACAGGGTTGTAAAAAAACAATCTGCAAAATAAGAAGCTGCAAAATAGGCTAATTATTCAAGCTGGTTAAATTCATACAGTCTTTGCAGTTCCTCCCTTCCTACTTAAAAGACTATCAGAATCCCAGGAAAAGGACTGCACCAGACTCTTGGCTGTAGGCTTTTGATGTCCTCACCCCATACCAGTGAGCTGAGTCAAGATTTGTGGCCTTCTTCTTAGACAACTTTCCAGGTGGTTTCATGAGACTGTTAACCCAGCATCCAGCAGCATAGGAATGCGTTATATAGGACTGAATAGACTAGCAAGGGAAATGTTATTGTTCTATTTATTTGAAATATCATTGATGTTGTTTTAATGTTATATTTTTATACAATATAGTCTTTTTTTGTTAATGTAACTGTTGCTCATAATAGTTTAGTAGATTCTGCCTTTGTAAACTGAAAGAAAATATTTTTAAATGACATCCAACTCTTTACTCTCCTCCCTCCAACCATCTTCCCGCAAGAGTTCAGAAAATCACATTAAGTTTTCTTCCATTCATTCTCCCTAATAATCAATTACTGCCCTTCAAAATAATTGTCTACATTCCTCATCTCCTCCTTCTCCTATGAAAATAAGGTATACAAGCCTTGTACCTCATTGGGGGATTGGGGTAATTACTCTGTGGTTTTCCCTGCATGCATGTTATTAATAATAAATTTATATGTCTTTTCTCCTATTAATCTGCCTTTCGTCAGTCGATTTTTCAGCAAAACTTCAGATGGAAAAGGAAAGTATTCCCCTTACCCCAACACCAGCCATTTTAAAGGAGCTAAGGTTGATTTCTTGGAGTCTAATGCTTAAAAACCTCTCCCAGGAAAATTGACCTAGTACCTGACTTACAATGCCCAGCATTATAGGTGGCAAGGGACGGTCACTGATGGAAGGCCAGGCACCTTTGGGTATTTGGGGACTTCAAGAGGAAATTATCCAAAGTTATAAGTACTGGAGGTCAAATCTCATAGAGAAACTTTCTTAGTGTTGGGTTGGCTTTCTATGTCCAAGATAGCAAGTAATAGAGGCTCTTAAAAGTCTAATCTGTGATTTCTTTTGAAAACTTCCAGCAAAGTAAATTTAAGACCTTTATGATATGCAAAGAGTCTTCTTATACCTATGAAAATAATCAGGCCAGGCGTAGTGAGGCCAGCTTTATTTTGTTGCCTATAATAACCATTCTTGAGATTATTTTTTAACTAAGTGGGATACATGGGAACAATTTGTGCTTCAGTGGAAAGATATGCTGTACCGAGAACACCCCATTTCAGTTTATGTTATTCTAGTCTTTCACTGAGTATGAGCAGTTTTGTAACATTTATGTTGCAAATAAATTACAGAAAAATAATTTATTACCTACAGAAATGCAAATAACTTTCATCTAGCAGAGGTTCAGTTGATTTCCTTCACCAGTGTGGGAGGGAAAAAAAAATCGAGCTTTTATTTGTACACTCATTTCAATATTGTTAATCTATAAACTCACCCTATTTACAATCTCCTTTGAAGTGAATGTAACATCTTACCAGTTTCTCATTAATGAGCTGTCATTTAGCTCATTAATGAGGAAAGATAAATAAGATGTTATTTATCTTTAACATGGCTCATTTTTATATCTATATGAGAGTTATAATTTTGATTTTTAAGAATTTAATATTTATCATTTTGTAAACATTTCTTCGGCTTTCATTCCACTCCAGTTTGAAATGTATATTCTTTTAGTCCTCTTTCAGTTTCTTTGAAATTTTAGGGGAAGTTCTATCAACTCCCCTGCTCATCTCCTCTTATTTGTCAGATATGTGTGTGTGAGGGGGTAGGAAGTGGTCAATGGTAGAGTAAAAGCAGTTATTCATGTAATTATCTTTGCTTTCCCTCTGATTGTTTTCATTTTTCCCTCTCATATTTATCATCTTGTTACTTGATTTTAGCTTTTAAACAGTAAAAGCAAAGAATTTGTTTTATCCTATGGATTCTGCAATTTTATCTTTTTTTCATAACATTGAATAAAAGAAAGGGGAAGTCGTGTAAAACGAGTAACACGCATTGTTTTTATTTGTAAAAGAATTTCAAACATGATAAACACTTTCTATATGCAAAGCACAGAGTTAATTTCAGCAGTCATCCTGTAAAGCAGGAATATTATTACTTTCATTTTAAATGGAATAAAAATAATGTTTAAAAGACAGAGTAACATTCCCAAATTTACACAACTATTAAGCAGATGGAAAACAGAAATGAGGTGATAGAGGGCGGGCCAGATGAAAATCATTTGTTGACTTAGACCATTAATTTCCTTCTAACTTCACATCTGTCTGCTTCCTTGTATCACATCATTTTCTGATAAAGAATATGAAGAAAATTTTCACCATATATCTAAATGACTGATAAGTCCTGCAGTTTGTTTTTCTAAGTGATATTTTTTGTGTACAAAGCATTATAGCCTAGTAGAGGCAAGAGATAGAACACACTCCATGCGAATTCTTAAGCTTAACTTTCTTTTCTCCAACAAGGTTACTAAGCATGATCAAGGAGTCAAAATCTGGCTCCGCAAATACCACTAACACACCTATTAATAAAAGAAAACTGAGTTTGTTTCTTACCATAACAAGGGAGAGCATTACCTCAACAGGCTTCAGCAGTATCTCAGAGGGAGAAGTTAAGTTTAGAATGCATTGAAAATTGGAAGTTTGGTTGTTAGTAGGCCTTTCAATGCAGACTTGAGTAGGATTAAGTAAGAATCATGACACAAAAGTTTAGGATTTATGGAAACAGGAAGGCAAAGTTTTTATGGTGAGGGATTCAAAGAATCTTAGGGGAAAAAAAAAAATCTCTGTTGACATTTTCCATTGAAAAGTTTTTGGGCCTTTCAAGTAATTCTTATACTGAACAACCAAATAATTTTCTTAGGCAGCACAGCCCTAGAAAAATACAATCATGTTACTGAAGATGGACCGATAGCAAGGTCATGGTAATGTAAAGAGAAAGGTATCCTTTCAGTTCTCAGGGCAGGATGAGTGGGGAGGTAGCTGGGTTTGCTTCTGAAAACTAACATTCAAATACGAAAAGGTAAACAAGCTACTTTGAAATTAAAAAAAAAAAAATACTGCCTAAGGGATTATCCAAGATTATTTATACCTCTGCTGCCTTTCAATCTCTAGGTAAGATTACCAGAAAAAGAAAAATATATATCATCCTGCATAGATCATAGTGATTGTGGATGTAGTAGGCAATGAAAAACGGGATGAGAAATCACTTTCTTAGTAATGAAAAGCTAGTAAGAATATTAGGAAAACAACTGAGATAAGAAGCACAGAGTACTTGACAACAAAACAAATAAATAAAAAACCCAAGAAATTCCCAGAACTGAGGGCTTCCTGCAAATGCTTATATTTTATTCAAATTGATCTCTTGAAATGTGCTCTCACTGACAAAGCTGGTATCATATTATCAAGACAGCAGCTGCTGCCCCGTTTCTACCTCTCTTCAGGTTTCTCTGGAGCTCTCATAAAATATATTCATATAAATTATTATAATAAAACAAGAGAAGATTCTAAAGAATAGAGAAAACTCAGATATCTTATTTTGTCAAACATGTTAAAGAGGTTACTTATTAGATGTGTGTGTGTGTGTGTGTGTGTGTGTGTGTATGTGAATGTTGAAGTTTACCTAACTGCCCTGTGTCCTAAAATAAAATATTTTTCTCTAATATCCCCCACATCATCCTTTGTCTTTCGAGGAAAGAGCTAACAGCAAGGGCCCTCTGTCCATATTCCAAAATAAGACCTTCTCCATCACTTCTCATGACTTCCGTGAGAATTACCAATGATATCCATGTTTACCTGCCTCTAAAGCATCCAAGGGCCCTCTTCCTTTTCTTTAAGATGTTCCTCATTAATGTTCTTTCCATTGTACTAAATGATTGAATAAAATAACCTCTGTAATTCTGTGATAGTGTAGTGCTTGCTGAGGCTCAGGATATAGTACCCCAAAATGAAGGCCTCGGAAGCAAAAGGTTTTCTCTGACCACCTGCTGACCTCCAGTTTCTTGTTCCCATTTTCCCCTGAGGCTAGCTGTAGAAACTAGAATCTTTCTTCCCCAAGGAGGATCATAGAACCCCGAATTCCTTTCCTCAAAAGCCAGTCATAGAACATAAAAAAGTTTTCTGTAAAAACTGACCATAAAGAAATTATCTGACCTAACTTTTTTAACTGTAGGTTGTAAGACTCCCATTCCAGAGAAGATCCTGTCCCCTACCCAGAAGGAAGGAATGCATGCTCATTGAAGCCAAGAAGAATCTAGACAGACAGGCCTTGCTGGGTTTGCCTGCTTAGTCTATTAACATTAGATCATACCCTTAATTGTCCAATTGTATTTCTACAGGGCTGTCCATGCTTTGTTGAACCTAAGCATAAAAATGGACAATTTCTCCTATTTCTTTGAGCCTTCATTCTGAAGGCTCCTCTGAAGGCTCCCAAGCATACATGTTAAACAAATTTGTGTGACTTTTCTCCAATCAATCTGCTTTGTGTGAGATGATTTTTCAGAGAATCTTTGGAGGGCCAAGGAGAACCCCTTCACTTCACACCTGCATGCTATATATGTACGTGTATGTTAGATAGACATAGAGAGAGAGTTGATCATTATAAATAGCTGTGCCATATTAGACCTTTCACAGTGATGACTTAGGTAAATTTCCTCTTTGATATCCACGTCTGCTTTCAGCCTCTGTGCTGTCTGTCACTCAATCATTCACAAACACAGTGTGAAGCAGCATGAAAGGACATGTTAAAAAAGAACAAAGGTACTATTTTATGCAAACTTTGTTCTCATTCTGCTCACATATATGGAGCAGCTGTGGAACAGTATGGACTTTGGCATTTGAACAAGGAATTAATTTTAGTTTCTCAACTCTTTCAGCTTATGACTTTGAAAAAAATCACTAAGACTTACTCTGCTTATCTATAAAATGGGAATAAAATATGAAAATATTTTTTATATTATATAAAATGTGTGCCAAGTTCCTAGTAGAAAGCAGATGCTAGTATCGTTTCATCTCATTTCTAGCTGTGTTTTAGCCTATTTATAAAGAAATATATCTCTTAACAAATTCATTTATATTAAGATCTTTCCTCTTCTCTCCTTTCTGTATCCTGTTTTGCCATCCTTCAAGCCCCTATACTGTCTGTATCCTCAAGGTGGGATAAAAGCACTAACCACCTAGCCTTTCTTTGAGTTTTTATATTCTGTATAAGTCCCATGCATGCATGTGTATGTAATAAAATTTGTATTTTTTTCTTGGTAACCTGTTATCAGTTTGTTTTATAGACTCAAATTATCCAAACTGCAAGGGAAAAATTTAAATTTCCATATTAATAAGTGAATGAATGTATGGATGAATGATTGAATGGTTCCACAAACACACAGGCTTTGGTAAAACACTCATTATGGAATTTTATTTGATTTTGACAAATACGTAGGTTAGGCTAATGCAAACAAAGCAGAAAATAATTATATGTAGAAGGGGACTAATGAGTAAAATCAGAGAAGCTGTAATTACAATGGACTGTAGGGCCATTTAAAAAGTGTTCTTGACAAAGCCACTGAGAGATAAAATAAATGGATGAAATAAAGCAGTATTCTAAAATTATGCAAATATTCATTTTTTAAGAAGTCAAATATTTCCATAAAAATTATTATAAAGACTAGCGATTTTCTTTAATCCACCCTCCCCTAAACATCTCTTTTTTCATTTCTAATTGGTAACTACTTCCAAATTGTGAAATAATTTATTTCAGCAATCACCTCCATATTTGTAAATAGAAAGTTAATACTGCTGTTTGTTGATATTTTAGAGGTAACTCTTATGCGATGACTTTTCAAAATTAATGATCAATATTTTGATCACTTATAGCACTTCCACCTTCACTCTTTTCCATTTCTCACACACACTCATGTTCGTGGCCTTCTCTCTAACTCCCCATATAATTATGTCCTAAATTTTAGATGGTACAAAACAGTTTACATTATCAGGATTATACGAATATTATTATTCACAGTACAGTCATGTAGAACACTATAATTAAGCAGTCTTTTTTATATGAAAATTTGTTTTCTCTGAGATTGATAATTGTTCCCTTTGCCATTTGTTTAATTTTCCATAAACTTATCAACATTTTATGTCCAAATTTTTGCTAGGAATTGAAATCTTCTCCTGATATAGTGTAACAGATTAAATAGCTTATAATATCTACTTTCCTTGAAGACATCGGAGCTCTTGCTCCTGTTTCTCGCTTATCTCTGGAAAGGTGGCGTCAGACCTGATGCTTCATCATCTTCTTGCAATCTGTTTTCCTTTTCCTCATGATGACTCCCATCACCTTTCTTCTTTCCTGAGATTCCAACCTTATCCATCTTCCCTTACCAACTTATTTTGATGGAAAAACTATTCCACTAGTTTCTTGAAGAACACCACATGGAAAATAAATTGATATTTTGCATGTGTAAAAATCATTAATTTATTCTCATTTTGCTTTTCTATAGAATTATTTATTGGACTTAATTTTTATCAGAATGTCAAAGGCATTGCCATCTTTTCTTCGGTGTTGCCATTTGGCAAATCCTCCAACACCATCCTATTATTAAATATGACTTTTTAGAAAGCAATTAGATGATTTGAGCTCATATTTGTCTTGAATTTTATGAAATTTCTAAAGGAAGTGACTTTATTAATTTTTGCCTCCGTTATGCTAGAAACAACGTTCATCAGTTTTTGGAAATTTGTGTGTGTGTGCATGCGTGTGTGTGTGTGTGTAATATACTTTGTCATTTGCACTGTCATCAGTTTTTTTTTAATTCCTAAAATTCATACATTTCAATGACTGGACTGGACTTATAATTTTGATAGCACCATTTTGTCACTTTATATCTTCTATTTTTAATGTTTACCCTTTGAATGGCTACATCAATTTTTCCCTCCAACTCTTCTGTTAATTATTTATTCTACTTCTAAGAAATTTTTTTTTTTGTCGTATTAATGATCATTTTCTAGTCATTTACTCTTTCCTTGTGTTTGTAATAGCTTTTGCTTTATCTCAAGTACATTCATTATTCCTTGTGGCCTTGGCCCCCTAAAGGTTTGCTCACAATATCACAGACATGAGGCAGATTAATTAATAGGAGAAAAGGCATGCACATTTATTTAACATGTATACACGGAGCCCTCAGAATAAAAACCCAAACAGGGGATAGTTTCCATTTTTATGCTCGGGTTCAACAAAGTATGGACAGTTGTGTAGAAATATAATTAGTAAAAAGGGTATTATCTAAAGCTAATAGATTGAGTGAGGAAACCCAGCAAGGCCTGTCAAGATTTTTCTTGGCTTCTTTGAACATACATTCCTTCTGGGTATGGAGTAGGACCCTCACTACAATGGGGTCTTATTACCCTCATACAGGCAAACAAGGTAGGTCAGGCAATTTCTTTATGGACAGATTTTACAGAGAATAATTTCGTGTTTTATGGCTGGCTTTTGGGGGGCAAAGGGTTTTGGCCTTTATGACCTCCCTCAGGGACGAGGAATTCTAGGTTCCTTTTTTTTTTTTTTTTTTTTTGCAAATATTAATTTTTTTTAATTTCAGAATATTATAGGGATACAAACAATTTGGTTACATATATTTCCTTTGCACCACCCAAGTCAGAGCTACAAGCGTGCCCATCCCCCAGAAAGGGGGCACCACACCCATAAGGTGTGAATTTACCCATCTGCTCCACCCTCTCCCACCTGCCTGACACCTGATGAACGTTACTTGCATATGTGCATGTAAGTGTTGATCAATTAGAGCCAATTTAATGTTTCTATGGCTAGCCTCAAGAAAGAATGAGACCGAGAGGCAGGAAGACAGGAGAAGGTCAGAGAAAAGCTTTTGTTCCTAAGGCCTTCATTCTGGGGTACTGTTTTCTGAGCCCCAACATCCTTTTGTTTGAGGTTTTTCATCACTCTGTCTCTACTGTTTCTTGCAAGGTCTTGTTTTATATTGGTCTTCATCTTATATGTTAGTGGTTTTTTTGATGATCCTTGAATGCTCTTGAATATTTGTATTAAATTTTGTATTTATTACTATATAGGTATTTTCTCATTAAATAATTCTTTTAATCTCATGCCTAGGGGTATAAACCTGGCTGCTATCTTTCTGCATGTTATTGTTGTCAACTTTTGCTCAATCCTCTGGTTTACCTGTGGCCCTTAACTTCAGCTGTGCCTGATGTCTCTAACTTCAGAGTTTAGTTAAAACTTTAATTGAAACTTTCCAAAGAGTAAAATTTAGCCTTAGGCATGAGTAGATGACTGAATGTGAGGTTTCAATCACTTCAGTCTTAGTTTCTGTTTTTAGCCACATGTATTCACTCTGGTGTCATTTTTGTCTTAGCTTTACTTGTCTTGTAGTGCCAGTTTGCAAACAATTTTCCCTTATTGTCAGCTTAAATTTTCTATTTCAGGTTTTAGTTTTCTCTGATGTGTTAAACCACATTAAATTTATCTGCTTTCCATCTTTTTACATAGTTTAAAGAGCCCTTTCTTTTTTTTTTTACTTATGAAGGATTTATTAATTTAATAATTAATTGTATTAATTAATTTAATATAATTGTATTTGGGTTTCTGGTGGGCATTAAATTAAATTCATGTGTTTAACCACAATTAATTGAAACTGAGACAGTACTTAGAAAAAATTGTATACTTACATTAGATTGTAAACTAAATCTAATCTACCTTTTGTGTCAGTATGTGTAGATTTTCTGTAGCAGGCTCAGCAATGGCCATGCATAGATAGCAGTTCCTAATCCATGGAACTAGAAGATGTTGACCTATAAGGAAAAAAAACTGTTTTTTTCAGATGTAATTAAGTTAAATATATTAAAATGGGTATTCTGGATCATCTGGATCTGTCCCTCTTCAAAAAATTTCAGGGAAAATAAATACAACTTTCCAATAGTATAAACACAACGTATTTCTTTATATTCAGACTACATATGTAAACTTTCCCTAAATTAATTGGTTTCATGCAGTGCAAATAAAAATATTATCAAGAATGTTTAAAGAATTCTATGATTTATTTAGGTATGAAAATAGACTAGCTCAAAACATTTCAAATAAGATTAGACTACACAATTTCTGTAAGGGTAGGGATTATATCATACCATAATATCTTTCTTGTAACATTCTACAAATAAATATTTTTGAATGAATAGAGAATGAGAAATGTGGCAGGCAGAATTCTAAGCTGGCACCCAAATTTCCAAACCTTGTATAATTCCCTCCCCTTGAGTGTGGATGTAAATATGATATGATTTCACTTCTTTAATTAGATTACTAATCAATGGACTTGGCATTAATTAAATGAAATGATTGTATTGGATAAACTTGGAATAATTAGGTGAGCCCTTAAAAGAAAGACCAGGCCCTTCCTAAAGAGAATGCTTTAAACCTACAGATTCTCCAGAGCTAACTTTGAAGAAACCAATGCTTATGTTGTGGAATGGACCTTGTGGTTAGGATCTGAGGGCGTGTTCTAGGACCTAAGAACCACCTGACCTATCACAAGCAAGAAAAGGGTGACCTCATTCTCATAACCACAAGGAAATGGATTCTACCAACACATAAATAAGCTTGGAAAAGAATTCTTTCTTAGTCACACCTCTGAATGAGAATACAGCATAGTGAACATCTTAATTTTAGCCTTATAGACCTGAAGCAGAGCACCCAGTTGAGCCATGCCCAGACATATGTCCTACAAAACTTTGAGATATTAAACTAAGTCACTAAGTTTGTGGTGATTTGGGACAAAACAATAGACAACTAACACAAGAAAGAACTTGCCAAAATCTGTATTAAGCATATCATAAATTTTCAATTCTTGCATAATATTCAATTGCTAGAGTAATGGTTCTGATTGGATATCCCAAAATAGACAATTTATGTATTTGCATTTCATTGATAAATAATAAAAAATGTATATTATTAGGTAGGTAAAAAATACCATACATTGAATAAATGGTGCAGGACACTTGTACAGGTGTCTTTGGACTGCCTTTAGTTTTCTTCCCTTTCTCACTTATAATTCTCAAGAATAATTGTAGGGTGTGGTGGGAATGCAACAAGGACTATCCAGAATACCTTGGGCTCTGTTCCAGTCTCCCCACCCACTCCCTAGAAAGAAGATGCCCTTCAATGATTTATCCCAGTGGGTCACATTACCCAGGATGGGCTGATTTCCAGGGTCCTTCAGTTGTGTTGCAAGTGGGGCATGTGCAGTTGAGTGAGACTTTATCTTCCCAAGACAGATTTTCTGAGCCTTGGGGGACTGGCTTGTGATAATTTCTAGGATTCTGTTATCTCTTGTTTCCTATCTATAAGAAATAAATGCATTTCATGTGACAAGTGTGCATGTCTCACTAGACTCAGACAAGTTGGTAACTAGCACACAGTGAACCTGCTTCACAAATGACAGAATTCATTACTTTTTTGATATATAAAAGGTAGCTAGTTATATGGTATATTGTAAAATGTATTCCAGATGATTAATAAATTAAATGAAAGAAAAGAAACAAAGCTAGTGGACAATAAAGGTGGCCATTTTTTTTCTAATTTCAGAAAAGGAAAAAAATTCCCATGCATAAGATGGCCTGAAGAACTCCTAAAGGGAATGACCGCAATGGTGCTACTATATCTTTTTTGGAACAAGGTAGACTGTAATAAATGAATTCATTTGGCAAACTGAATATTTTAATATTACTTTAATTAAAAGCATTATAAACTTAAGGACAAAGAAGAACCTATGAAAATGTATCTAAGATATGTGAAGATATATATATATATTGAATCCAATACAAATTGTGCATACCTAATAAAGACATGAGCAAGTAGCCTGTGTACACATGCATCATAACCTACTCCAACTATAAACTTCTCTAAGAAAACTGCTGCACCCATTGTATTATATAACAATTACCTTATGTATGATAGTGCTCTACTCTAAGGCCATGAAGACTGGAGCAGATAGTAATACCTAAATCAATAACTGGACAATTATTTTATAATCTGCTTTAGTTAGGCAATTTGTACCAGTTAAATTTTTTTTTTTTTTTTTTTTATGACTGAATAGCCAAAGAGACCGTTGTTTCTTCTGTGATCATTGAACTAAGAGGGTCTGGATCTGCCTTTTCATGACCTTCATCTAATGAGAAAGAGAGGGGGAGAGAAATAGAGAGAGAGAAGGTAATGAAGAAAAGAGAAGATAAAGAAGGAAACAGAACATAAAAGAAAGGAGAGAATATACGCACAAGAGAAGAGAAGGGAAGAAAAGTCTATAAAGACCAGCCTGAACACACAGGATCTGAGTGTCACAAAGTGCTAAAGAGTGAAGGGTGATTATGCTATGAGGAGACACAGAGAAGGGGAGGCACCAGGGTGGGATGAGAATGAGCTGCTCATTGTATTTGGGGAACCATGTGAAGAATAGAAGAAGGAGGACCACAGAATGTGAGAGAGCAAAAGAGCTAAGAATGGCCCTACCAATCGTGATCTGGTACTGGGAAGTTCTATCCAAAAAGGATTTTTCTTGGCAACAGAATAAGAAAGGCATGATAAAACATGAGGAATGCTGTTTTCCCATACTTGATAACCTGCGTTCATAGGTCTGTTACAGAGAGTACTCAGAAAGGTAATGTGAAGCTTGCTTCAGTTTCGTTCTCTCTTGTACCTAAAGGGGAAACAAAGATAAACTACAGTAGCCAGTTTTTCCTGGCCTGATTAGTTTTCTATCGAATTCCTGGAATCTGTAGGTCATTTCGGAATATGCAGAAGATCCGTTTGTTTCTATGTATTTAGTTAGCTTTGCTTTGTTAAGTCTATTACAAAGATCTATTTTAAAACTTTCACCAAACTGAAACTTGATGATTATTCATAGTTCCTATTTCTTACCTGGTGATCTGGGGATAAGACTCCAATAGCAGGTGTATCAGGCATATTGTGATGATAATAATAAAGAGGCATTTTTAATGCTTCTATTTTAGTTTTGGTTTTTTTTTTTATTTTCAGAGTCAAGGAAAAATAAAGAGTTCTATCAAGGTAAGCATTAAAAGAGGTGAAGAATCCTTAAATTGCTGTAGAAAATGGGGTTACCAGATAGGAGTATTTACGGCACTGGCACATATGACTAGAAATTTTATATTTGAAAGAAAGTTTTTGTCCTTAGTTTTTCTAAAAAGGAGTCTTTATATTGGTGGTTTTTAAATATTTACTTTAGCTAATAAACATAAAATATTAATAATATTATTATTATTTTTTAAAGACAGGGTCTTGCTCTGTCACCAGGCTGGAGGTGCAATCATGGCTCACTGCAACCTCAAACTCCAGGGCTTGATTGACCCTCTTGCCTCAGTCTCCTGAGTATCTAGGGACTACAGGTATGTGCCACCATGCCTGGCTAAAATGTTTTCTATTTTTTGTAGAGACGGGTCATGCTATTTTACCTAGGCTGGTCTCAAACTCCTGGCCTCAAGTGATTCTCCCACCTCGGCCTCTCAAAGTGCTGAGATTAAAGGCGTGAGCCACAGGGCCTGGCTGGAAATTTAATTTTATAAATATCTGAAGTACAGCCATCAAGAAAATATTACAACTAACATTTTAAGGAAATTACTGTTAACATTTTAAGAGCTTAGAAAATTATCTATATGTACTTTTTTTTTCCTGTACTGTTTTAAAGAAAATCTAAGACATCGTTTCGTTTCACTTGTAAATTCTTCAGTATATATCTTTAATAGATAAAATAATTTTATAATAACCACAGTACCATTATCTACCTATTATGATTAAAATGCATGTTTATTATCACCTAAAATCCATATCATTTTTATATTTTCTGGTCTCTCAAAAATGTCCTTTTACAGTTTTTTTGTTTGAATTGAACAATTTTCATGCATTGCATATAGTTGTTATATCTCTTAACTTCTTGAAATCTATAACTATTTCTATTTGCACAGCATTTTTTACATGTTATTTACTTGTCTGAGGAAGAAATCAAAAATTTGTGCTGTAGAATTTCCCATATTTGGCAGCTGATTCCTCCTAGTATCATTCACCTTTTTTCTCTATCCCTCACGTATTTTATAGTATGGTAGCTTTAGAGATTTGCTTAGATTTAAGTTCAAATTTTTATCAAGAACACTTTATAGCTGGAGCTGCATGGTAGCTAATGTAACACAAGAAGTATGTAACATCTGGTTCTCTCACTCCTAGTGATGTTTGAGATGGATACTAGGATGCAGGTATTGGTAGCTGAACCCATCTATTAAAATATTTTCCATCATCCTTTTAACAGATGGTTTCCCAACTGACACCTGTTTTTGTTTGTTTGTTTGTTTGTTTCACAAAACCTCAATAGCCTTCCTTGGTTTTTTAGAGCACATGATATTGAATCTTGTAAATACTTTTACCCTGAGCTGGCATTGGTCATCCCATAAGGATCCCTAGTTGCTTAAGTGAGAAAAGATTTTAAAGAACCCAGTCTGGTCAGTAAGGCTAGTCACTATTATTGGGTGGTTGCTGCTTTTAGGACTTTGTAGTGAGCAGAGCTTGAATACATGTATTTTTTAGAAAAAAAAAAGTATTAATCTTGAGTTCATACTCTATCCACCTTAAATATAAGTTGTAAAACTTCCTTCTATACATATACATATTTTTTGTTTTTTTCCTATTTAGTGTTGTCAGAGCCACAACTAATTTGACAATATTATAGCAACACACTTTCATAAAATCTTTTAAGGAATGCAGTTTATTTTCTATAGAAATGAAATCTCTTTCATCTTATGTAAATACAGTGGAACAAAACAGGTTTGAACTTCTGGGTCCACTTGTATGCAGATTTTCTTCCTCCTCTGTCACCCCATGAGAAAACAAGACCAAGCCTTCCTTTTCCTCCTCTTCTTCAGCCTACTCAATATGAAGACAATGAGAATAAAGACCTTTATGATGTTCCACTTCATAATAAATAGTAAATATATTTTCTCTTTTTTATTATTTTCTCAATAAAATTTTTTCTCTAGATTACTTTATTGAAAGAATACAGTATATAATACATAGAACATACAAAATATGTATTTATTGACTGTTTATATTACCAATAAGGCTTCCAATCAACAACAGCTATTAGTAGTTATGTTTATGGGGAGTCAAAATTTATCTGTGGCTTGAGGAAAAGATGGCTGACTAGAGACATTGGTTGTCATGTTGTCCCAGAGGGAAGAAAGAAAGGGTTTCAGATGGGGGGAAGGTAATGGGAACAGCTCAAGTATAGTCTAGGGGAAAACATGCTAGAGTCTGCTGGAGGCTTCACAGAAAGAAATTGTGAAGTAGAACAGGAAGAAAAAAAGATATGAACAGAGATCAAACTTGGAGAAGCTGAGAGCCCAGTGAAGGCAGTAGGTGGGGGTTTTGTTTCTCCTTCCCACACACCTCTGGTAGTTGGCAAGCTGCTGAGCTGCTCGGGAGATTTTCCACCCGCATAAGCCCAAGTGTAGCTGTAACCATTGAACTGGTACCCTCTTGAAATTAAAGCATTGGTTTTCCAGTCCCCTGCAGGTGTTGGCCCCCATGGCCATAGCCTCGAGGGCAGATGCCATACTACTTCTCTACTCATACTACCCTTTCTCCACCCCAGGGAGCCCCAGCCCTTTGGTTTTCACATCACTGGTTCCCACACAAGCAGTTCTCAACTCCTCCCCAGATTGCGGAGAGCCCTGGAGAACTTGTGTGATCCCAGAGCTTGTACATTCTTGTTAGGCTTAAAGAATTCACCCTCCCCAAACTTCCATCCAAATCTCCTATAAAACCCACCACTCTCCCCTTCCTAGGGGTGTATTAGGCGTGTAGCCTTTGCCAGACCACAGGGAGATAAGGGAATGGAATGCAAGCGGGGAACTTACTTTTCTTATCCCTCCTAGTTGTTTGAAAAGAATTTATTTACTCCTCCTCCCCACAAAAAACCCCTCTATTAAACCCAAGGATCTTCCCTTTTCTCTTGTGGATGCACTTAAATCTTCATGCATCTCCCTCTCAGCTCCGGACCTAACCTTTGGTGCTGAAACCTTCAACACCACTACTCATTATTACTCTATTGAGGATTTCTATTTCTTCCTGACTCAAGCTTCGGAGTTTATGTACTTCCAAAAATTCATCAATTTCCTCTAGATTTTCTAGTTTGTGTGTATAGAGGTTTTCACAGTAGTCTTGTGTAATCATTTGTATTTGTTTGGTATCGGTTGTAACGTCTCCTTTTTATTTCCGATTGAGTTTATTTGAATCTCTGTTTTCTATTCTTGGTTATTCTAGCTAATGGCGTATCAATTTTATTCATCTTTTCAGAAAACCAACTTTTAATTTCATTGATCCTTTGTATTTTTTTTTATTTCCATTTTGTTTAGTTCTGCTCTGATCTTTGTTATTTCCTGTCTTCTGCTAGTTTTGGATTTGATTTTTTTCTTCTTTTTCTAGTTCCTTGAGGTTTTACATTGGGGTGTTAGAGTGTGATCTTTCTGTCTTTTTGATATAGGCATTCAGTACTGTGCATTTTTCTCTTAGCACTGCTTTTGCCATATCCCAGAGATTTTGGTAGCTGTGTCACCATTGCTATTCAATTCAAAATTTTTTTGATTTCCATCTTGAGTTTGGTATTGACTCAAGTATTGTTCAGCAGCAAGTTATTTAATGTATGTGTATTTGTGTAGCTTTGAGAGTTCCTCTTGGAATTTGTTTCTGGTTTTATTCCACTATGATCTGAGAAAATACATGTTATGGCTTTGATTTTTTTTTTAAATTTGCTGAAATTTGTTTTGTGGCCTAACATATGTTTTATCTTGGAAAATGCTCCATGAGCTGATGAGAAGAATGCGTATGTCTTCAATGCTTGTCTTCAAGCTCTGAAATTCTTTCTTCTGCTTTCTAGTCTGTAGTTTTTTGGTGAAATCTTCTTTAAATGCCTGTTAGGTCCATTTGTTCTAGAGTACTGTTTAAGTCTAGTGTTCGTTAATTTTTTTCCCTCAGTGATCTTTCCACTTTAGTTAGTGTAGTGTTGAGGTCCCCAACTGTTAATATGTTGCTGTTATTTTTTTTCTTAGGTCTTATTGTATTTGGTTTTTGAATCTGGGTCTCCTGTTTTAAGTTATATATATATATATATATATATATATATATATATATATATATAGTATTGTTATTAATATATTTTCTTGTTGAATTGATCCTTTTATCATTATGTAATGACAATTTTTGTCCTTTTTTTACTGTTATTGATATAAGTATATTTTTTATGATATAAGAATAGCTACTCCTGCTTGATTTTGGTTTTTGTTTGCATGGAATATTTTTCCCACCCCTTTCCCTTGAGTCTATGAGAATATTCATGAGTTAAATGGATTTCTTGGTCACAGCATATATTTGGGTTGTGGCTTTTTAGTCCATTCTGCCAATCTGTATTTTTAAGTGGGACAATTTAGACCATTGACATTCAGTGTTAATATTGATATTCACTGTTCTGGTCATATGTTGATTGTATTCTCTAGTTGTGTTGTAGTTTCCCTTCCCTTATAATGTTTTATAAGAGATGTGAGTTTTCACTTTCTTTTGTTTATACACTGGTGGGTACCAACATTTTTGTTCAAAATTTAAAGCTCTTTTAAGGATTTTTTTATAGGGAAAATGTAGGGGCGACAAATTCCCTTAGTGCTTGTTTGTCTGGTAGAGGCTTTACTTCTCCTTCATTTATGAAATGTAGTTTTACAGGATACAAAATTCTTGACTGACAGTTATTATGCCTAAGACGACTAAGAGAGGGCCCCATACCCTCTGGCTTAAGAGATTTCTGCTGAGAAGTCTGCTGTTAGTCTGATGGGTTTCCTTTATATGTTACTTGATGGTTTTTGTCTTGCAGCTTCTGGGATTTTCTCCTTCACTTTGACTCTGTCAACTCTAATGAGTACGTGCCTTGGAGATGTCCTGTTTTCAATGAATCTTCCAGGAGTTTGATCTTCTTTTATCTGAATGTCTAATTTTCTAGTAATACCAGGGAAGTTTTTCTCTCTTATTCCCTTAGATAGGTTTTTCCATGCTTTTTCCTTTTCTTCTTTTCCATCAGGCATATTTATAATTTTTATGCTTGGGTATTTTATATAACCCCGCATTTCTTGAAGACTTTGTTCATTTTTTAAAAAATATTTTTTCTTTATTTTTCACTGATTGAGTTAATTCAAAACTTTGTCTTTAAGCTCTGAAATTCTTTCTTCTGCTTGTCTAGTCTGTAGTTAAAACTTTTTGCTGTATTTTGTACTTATCCAAATGATTCTGTCAATTCCAGAAGTTCAGATTTTTTTGAAAAAAAAAA
>RJWJ010032205.1:0-18654 GCA_004363605.1 Indri indri
GGAAAGAGGCCATTGGAGGATGTGGGACCGTGAAGTTGAGTTCTGTATACAGCTCATGGTTAGCAATCGTGTTCTGACATGATGTGAGGAGGCTCTACATCCACCCCTCCACGTGATGTACGGACCAGTGTCTTACAAGGAGATTGATCCTGGGACTCAGGTGGGTCAGCATGGAAACAAGAGAGGGCCTGCCTGGGCCCGGGGAGAGGATCCAGCGACACCAGCAGAACAGTGCGGCCCTCCTTCCCTTCTGTCTTGAGGAGGTGTGCCAGCAGCCTGCCTTTACCTCCCCTCGGCCATGTGCAGACTTTGCTTTTGGGGCCTATCTCTGATACACGTGGGAGCCCTGCCTCTCCACTGCTAGATGGAACCTGGACTCTCTCATCTACCTCTTAGTCAGTCAATTTCTTGTGAGAAGCAAGCTTGTGGGCCAGTGTCCTTGTACATGCTGTAGCACTTAAAAAATAATTCCAAGGTTCCCTGGAAAACCAGTCCCAGGGTTCCTATGATCTGTAGTTTCTACCTGGATTATAACTGGTATTGGGTACCTGAAATTTGATTGGTTAGCCTTAATTATAGCCTGGCATGATCATGTAGAATCCTTTCTGGTGATCAAATCATAAAGTTCTATCAAGGCACCCATGTCAGTGGTGCTATGCTGGTCACAATTTGAGATTTTGAAATAAAAAATTTGTCATATCCATGCCTCGAAATATGTGTTCTTTTTCTTTGCCTAAGTTATTAAGCTTGAAACAAAAAAAGGGTTGTATCTCTTTCTCTGCTAGCCCTGCTTTGACTACTGCTTTTTTTTAAACCAAGCCGCCTAGGAGATAATGTTGTCGATTAATGACAATTACTGGTCGTTTCCCTCAAATTACTCCTTTTGCCTTCCCCCTGCCTGCCTTTTCTGTCTCTGAGCTGCGGACATGTGTGAGGTTCTGTTCTTGGTCCACCAGGTTGCTCTTAAAGGATCTGCTTCATCCTGTGCTGCTCCCTGGACCTGCCTCCCAAGTTGAAAACTCCACTGGCCACTTTGGCTCGGCTGAGGGCTTAGACTGAAAGCTGATTCCAGAGCACAGAGCAGGGCTTTGGCAATGGCAACGCTGCGGCCCGACTTTGGGGAGCGGGCGAGTGGTGATTAACCACCGAGCAGCCACCTGGGGGCAAGGGAGCAAAGTGTGCAGGTGCTGAAACTAGTTTTAAAATTGAGAAACCCACCTACCTGCAATTACTCTTGACCAAAAAAGGTAAGTGTTGTGCCCTTACCTAATTTTTGTTTCTTCTAATTAACTCTCCTTTACTGTATGTGCTCTTTAATTTTCCTGACGGTCTGTGTTTCAGATTCAAGTGCCATGGTCACACTGGGCTCTGCTCGTCCTGTCCTGGGTGAGGGACAAATGAAGGAACTGGGGCAGAGAGGATGAGGAGTGACATGGTTCAGACAGGTTCTAATAATGAAAATGCTCGGGGGTGAGGGCTGGTGGGAAGCAGAGCCAGGCATACCACTAGAAGCCCCGAGTTAGATGAGGTAAGCAGATGCTCTTTTTATTCTTTTTAGAGATGGGGTCTCACCGTGTCACCCAGGCTGGAGCGCAGTGGCTACTCACAGGTGGCATCATAGCTCACTCCTGGCCTCAGATTCCCGAGGAGCTGGGACTCCAAGCGCAAGCTGCTGCACTTGGTTTGATACTTTTTCGTTAGCTTCCCCCAGGTACAGAACAAGAAGGTCTCTCAGAATTACTTAATAATGGCATTACACATCTGGGCTAGGCGTATCCAACCACAAAAGTGGCAAGCACATCTGTCAGCACCAGTCTTCCCTCGCAGAATCGGGACAGATCAGACTTGCCTTGGCTCCCACCTGTGGGCACGTCCGACAGAATACCAGGGCGCCGTTTGCCTCTCAGCCCTGGCTACAGCTTGAGTTCACTGGGCATCGGCTCCCCTCTCAGGCCAGCCAGCAAGTTGTTAGCTGCCAATAAGGACATGGTGTTGCGAGTTCTGTAGGTGGCACTGCCAATGTGGGGCAGGATCACTGGAAAGAGAAGAGAGGGAGATAAGCAGCGTGGCTCGAGAGCCTTCAACTGGGCTCTTTCATCATGTCTTGGGTTAGCCAGTGAGAAAAGAGAAGCTGCCTCCTCATTCCTTGCTTTGCCTTCCCTCCTGCTGCCACTAAGCATTCCACACACCTCCCCCCCCACCACCACCAGGGCTGAGGCTCAGGGGACCAGAATAAAGGGACTTCAGGCTGCTGAAAGCCAGACACAGTGTGATGAGAGGTTCGTATCCTAAATACAAGAATGCCGGGACTAGCAGGGGTCTCGGAGCTGATCTAGACCCAGCCCTTCAGTTAACAGATGGTGTCAATTTAGCTTAGGAGTTTAGCACCAGCCACCCACACCGTGTGCCCCCGAAGATGATGCCACAGGGCCAAAGGGTTTCTGATCTACAGAAATAACTCCAAGGCAGAATGCTGGACAGCACAGCTCCCTCTGGCCCCACTACAGGGCAAGTGAAGTCATTCGTCCCCAAAGAATTGCCAGCTGGGTGTGGTGGCATGTGCCTGTAGCCCCAGATACTTGGGAGGCTGAGGCAAGAGGATCCCTTGAGCCCAGGACTTTGAGTCTAGCCTGGGCAACATGGCGAGACCCAATCTCTTAAAAACAAACAAAACAAAAAAACCTGCTCTTTAGAAGCAGTATCCAGTACCTGGGTCCCTGAGCTAAACTCCCAGGCCTTGGGGGATGGGGCCAGTTTTCCTGGCTATGGCCAACAGTGCTGACATCACAGCCAGTGTTCCTTGCAGGCTGGGTGGGAGGCGGGGACAGTAGAGTTTCCAAGGGCTGCAACAATGGGAGCATTCACTGGGGAAGGCAGTTAAAGACCTCCTACTTGGGTGTCCATGCCAGAATTTAAGTAAAGCACAGGGACTTGGCCCAGACAGCCTAAGGCCCTGACCACTCAGTGTGGAGGCAGAAGCCACACCAGCTACCTGAATAGAGAGAACTTATTACAAAGGATTATTAACTAGGTATAAAGTTGTTAACTAGGTAACCGAAGAGGCAAAAAGGGAAAACACTGAGGCGGTAGTTCTCTAAGTGTGGTCTCGGGACGTCAGCATCAGTGTCATTTGGGAACTTGTTAGAAGTAGTCTTGGCCCCACCCCAGACCACTGAAGCAGAACCCTTTGGGCTGGAGCCCAGCACTGTGCGTTTGATCAGTCACCCACTCCTGGTGACTCTGAGGAACACGAAAGTATAAGAACCCCGGCACTAGGGTATCAGAGGTAGCAACTGCTCGAAGCGTCTACCACCCCAGGGACAGGGGGACAAAGGGAAGGGTGGGACTGCTGAAACCTAGAAGCCTGAAGGCAGGGCCCCGCTGGAGTTCAAATTTAGACCTCCGTGGCTGGGCGTTGAGTGGCTGTTGCTTGTGTCTCTGAGGGGGGCCCAACGGGACTGGTTAACTGAGTGTTGGAAAAACTGCAAACTGGATTCTCCAGCAGGAAGCAATTGGTGCTGCCAGCTGCGACAGGAAGGGAGGAGGGAGGAAGTCCCCCATGACAGGGCCTGGCAGGGCCAGCTGGCGCACCAGGAATTGGGTGCACGGAGGCCCAGCCCTGGCCAGGCAAAGCAGAATGGAGAAGGGGGCTTTGTTGCTCAGAGACAATAGCTTAATAACAGGCACAGGTTGTAAATATTGCAATTATAATTACACTTCTAATTTCCCACACTTAAACTGGTAATAGCAATTTGTAGTAATAGCTATGAGTGTAAGACACACAGCCCACTCTTTCTTGAATCCATTCACCCTACACTCTGTCCCTTTAGGACAGAGAGCCAATTGAGCATGCCCAGGAGGCCCCTTCCTATTATGGACCACTGTCACTAACAATGTGAACAGTTACGGTCCCTGGGCGTGTCCCTTTGTGCTAACACTGCTCAGGCTAGCTTCACACCCTGCCCCTCCGGAACCGCCCACCCCAACACTGGCCCTGCAGGCAGCAGCGGGTTTGCACTGGGAGAGCGCAGTTCTTACCACAGTTCTTCAGGGTCAGGAGAGGGTGGTTTGTAGGCAGTGGTTCTGGGGTTGTCACATCCAGTCCAGCAGCTGCGATCTGACCACTGGCCAAGGCCTGGTACAGGTCGTCCTGGTTTACGACTTCGCCCCTGGGAATGACAAGGGTGAGATGGGGGCCCCAGCACTGCCTCCACCCAGGCCGCCTTCAGGGCACAGCTCGCAGAGTGGATGTTTCCACTCACTTGGCACTGGCTTTGAAAGCGGTAGGTTTTGGAGTACGCTCACTTAGAGTAAGCCTGTATACTCAGAGAACCCCCAGCCCTGCCCCTTTCTAGCTGTGTGACCTTGGGCAAGAGTTTCAAATTCTCTGTGTCTCTGTAAGATAAGGAGAACACCACCTAACTCCCAGGAATATTGGGAGGATTAAAGCTTTCTTACATGCACTATTGCACAAAGAGGGCCCAGAACTCTGCATTTGTGTTGGGCCCCATCCAGGTGTTTCTAATCTGGTTGCCCCTCCCCGCACCCTGAGCCACCACAGCATGCCATCAGGACCCCCCTAAACAGGGCAGAGAAATGAGCACACACCTACCAACACCCATCAAAGTGAGCAGCCACTGAGCACAGAACTGATTTTCTAGAGACTTCATATTGTGCACTAAATAATACTGTGCAATAATGAACAACACGGGGCCCTGTACATCCTGGGTGCAAGCAGGTGCTCAGTAAATAGAAGCTCTGACTACTGCTGGCCAGCAGCACAAGCCCCATGTCCCTGCACTCTTCACCCTGCCACTCTCAGGTCACCTCCTTTATAGCTAAACTTCGGTAATTACAGGCACCTTTGGAGGAGATGAGCCCCTCATGGTGACCTCATCCAATCCCTTCTTCCAAAAGGATTTAAACAGGTTCAAAAGGTACCAGCTGCCCCTCCATACATGCCCAGTGGCTTGAAAGCACCCCCAGGGACATTTCGAGGAACCAAGATAACTTGAATTTTAGGATCGGTCTTCCCTGAATCACAAGGTTCGAACTATCGCTGGACTCAAGGTCAGACAGACCCAGGCTCAGCAGCGTGCGACGTCGGCCTCTGAAGGGCCATTCGGATCATGAAGTCCAACCCTTTGGGGGAGGATGCCAGGCGTGCTGTTCCCCGTTCCCTTACCAGGTTCCCTGGTAAGTCGCTGCCCATCCTGCCTGGGCCAGGGCCACTGCTGGGAACCAGACAGGCTTGGGCCCTGCTCTGATTCTCTTCTTCCTAACCGGGGCTCTCTCGTGTGTAACATTTCCAACGTATTTCTGGGTTGGTTGGTTCGTTTATGGAAACCAGCTGGCTTGGCCTGGGTTCTCACTAACAACCCACAGGGAAGAAGATCCCCAGATCGCAGCAGTGGGGACAGCTCCTCTCCGGGCTTGCTGGGTGACCCAGGGATGTCAGATGGCCCTAGGATACCTGCTGATGTTGACAAACACGGCTGTCTTCTTCATCTTCTGGAAGAAGTCCTTGTTGCAGAGCTCCCTGGTTGCGGGCGTTAAGGAGCAGGCCACAACGATGAAGTCAGACTGGGCAGCCAGCTGGGGGATGGACACTGGGGGAGGGCAGGGCTCCATCAGACGCAGGTCCCAGGTCAGGGACAGCAAGATGGGGGGCAGACCAGACCCTTCCTCCCTCCTCCTCCCATAATGGAAGCTCCCGAGATACTCCCTGAGCGCCTAGTCTCTACCCGGACAACTTGATGACTACAAAGTCAACAGCCATTCGTGGGATCCTGGTATATCACATCATTCACCATGCCCCTTTGGTGTAACAGATGGGGAAACAGGCCAGAGAGGGGCAGGAGCTTGTTCAAGGTCACACAGTGGCACTGGACCACTCTGGCTTTAACCACCTTCAGGGCCCAAGTGCCAAGGGGGTGAGGAATGGCTGAGCCCCGGCCTGCCCTCTGCTCACCACGCCGTGCCCTGCCAGGGAGCGGATCCACCTGGACTGAGGGGCACACGCAAGGGCTGGGGCAGTGTCCACCAGTTTATTAAGGCAACGGGGTGAAAGTGCTCAGCCCTCCCTCACATCCCTCACCATCCACGCTGCTGTGTCACATGGGCAGTGGTGACAGGGGACTCTGAAAGACAGGAGCCCTGGAGTGCTCTCCTGGCCCCGAGAGGACTCACTGCATGACCTGGGCAAGTCTCTGCACTCCCCGAGTGGGCCTGTGTCCGGGGCAGTAGACTGGACAACATCTAAGGGACGCAAAGCTTCCAGGCACACCTGGAGCTCCTGCGTTCTGCCTGAAAATGCCACCACAAAAGCAAACGGAGCTCCCAACTGGGCATGGACGGGGCTCCTATGGAAATCAAGGTTTTACTTACCAAACTCTGCCTGGAATTCCGCTGCTTCCTCAGGCCTGGGTTGGCGCCCTGTGTATAGATACCTCTGGACGCCGAATGGTTTCAGACGCCGAGCAATGGCCTGGCCTAGAGGCGAGAAGTCAGAGTCCAGGGCTGTTCCCAACCCCTTGAGGACAGCGACCCAGGGCCCTCGGGGGCAGATCCTCCCATTAGCACAGCCCAGTGTTAACTGGTCCCTTCTCATCCAGAGCTGGGGGCTGCCCTAGCGTATCCAGGCCCAGCCAGCCCACACTGCCCTCAGGGACCTAGAAACAGCTCCTCAGCATCTCTGTGGCTGTGACTGGCTCATGCTGTCCTCTCATGGGCCCACCCATCTTGAGGGCCATTTGCTAACCTTCTCTGAGCCTGGACCTGGCATCCCAGGAGATGCCTGGTCAAGCAGTCCCCTCCCTCATTCTGGACCTTCTGCTTCTGTTGATGCAGTCTCAGACCTCAATTGACTTTTTAGCGGCAATTGCCAAACTGCCAACTTGTCCCAAACCTATAAGACATTTTCATACATGCTGCTACTAAGGCTTGAGCAGTTGGATTTTCAGACTCAGAAAATGCCCCAAAGCTGTTGGGTTCCTCCAAACAACTCTCCAGTGAGAAAGGCAGGCCTGCTAGCTTGCCACACAGGTTATCCACACTCCCTACCCCCACCCTCGCCCTCACCCTCACCAGGCAGGATGACAGGGAACCACTGACAGCTGCCTCGCTAAGCCCAGGCCTTTCTTCCAGACTTCTCCACATAGGGGCCACTGGAAGAAAAACAGCTCTGCGCTGTCGGCACAACTACAGGCAAACTCTGCCCACTGAGCTCTCTGGGCCCTAAGTTAAGGCTTCACAAATCAACTGCCTTCTAGAATCCAGGCCTGGGGGAGCATGGGCTCTCCCACAGTAAACCACTCCTAAAGGCCCCAATCTAGTATTTGTAGCCTTCACCTGTTCTCTATGGAACTGTAATCATGAAGAACCCTGGCCCTTAACACCTGCTTCTATCACCTAGTGAGTTCTTAAGGAACTCCTGATTTTTAAAAATGTATTCATTTGTCTGTGTTTTACAAAGCTGTATCTCCCACTAGGGATATCCCCACTGCAAGCAAAGAGCCTGATAGCATGCGGGTAAGCCAATCCTTTCCAAAGGGCTTCCAGCATTCAGACATGTGGTGCCAGGGGCTCAAACCAAGCCATGGGAGCCAGAGGCAGGCAAGGGGGCAGGTGGGAGGCTCACCTATGCGCCCCAGCCCAACGATGCCAACCGTGCTCTGCGTGAGTCCGTAGCCACACATCCACAGGGGCTTCCACGAGGTCCAGCCACCGCTGCAGGGGACGGGGGGACTAGTGAGAGGCCCAGCCTCCAGCAAAGATGAGGGCCCACTGGGAACTCCCAGACCCAGCACCCCTAGCATGGTCCAAGGTATAAACCTGCCCTCCAGGTCACAGAACAGGACTGAGAGTGGGACGAGTTACACCCACAGCCACTCAGTGCTGCAGAGAAGCAGCAGGATGACCCCTCCTTTAAAGCCATCAGGGACACAGAAATCGAGGGCTGGAAGGGGCCTTCCAGGCTCTCATCCCATTTTGCAGAGGGGGAAACTGAGACCAGAAAGGGTGACCTGCCTGAGGTCACACAGCCAGGGAAGAGCCGGGAGCAAGAGGCTGCAAACTCAGGATGTGCAATTCCAAAACAAGTTCTCTCAGCACCCTAGGACGGCAACAAAAAGCAAAGCCACAAGGCCCCCCCACGTTGCCCTGGGTGGGCAAGAGAATGGGGCCTGCCTTGAGCCACCTCCGATGAAGGTGCCAACTCCTAGATGGGCTGGAGAGTAGGACATTCAGCACCATGTCTAGCGAGTCCTGTGCCCCAAGCTGTGGCCCACGCTCCTGGGATACGTTCTCTGAGGCCAGCCCCTGCACCCGGAATGCCTCCCCCAACTCTTGAGATACAGACCAAAAGCCCTGATCTGAAACCCTCAGGCCAGATGTTTAAATTGTTCGGTTTTTAGAAAGGCAGTGTGGTGCATATGGTGTGTTCCACACACCACCCGGCAGTGTCGGGCAGCAGCCTGTTTCAAGCACAGTGGCACATCTACAGCAAAACTTAGGAATATTCACACTATGTGGGAGAAATAAAAACCATAAATAGCCTCCTGTTAGTGTGGTCAGGTTTTGCTCCCCAAAGATTTATGAAACAACTTTCAGCTCTCAAGAGCTTTTTGGATTTCAGCATCATGGGGGAGGGACAGTGGACCTGGGCCTCTATGCTCAGCAGGACGCCCACAGGCTACTCCTCCGGGAAGCCTTCCCTGATCCACACTCCTCCCCCCTTCCCTTACCAACCTGCAGAAATGACCTCTTCCTCCCTTATTCTCTGTTCTCGTGACTTCCCTTTGTACTGTTTATTGCAGCTGGGTCTGTGACCCTCACTAGATGGAACACTCCCAGGGACAGAGACCACATCTGGGCCAGGCTGACACTCGTGCTCAGAGCTGACTTTCCCCCCAGCCATTCACTTACTTCTTCACTTCTTCAATGGCTTCTGGCAACCGGCGGCAGGTGGTGAGCAGTAGGGACACCGCGAGTTCAGCGGTGGTGTCTGTCAGGACATCTGGGGTGTAGCCCACTCGGATCCCACTACAAATCAGACATCTGGTAGGAACATCAGCCTCGAGCACCTTCACCAATGTCTACTGCTGGGACATTTCCATGATGTTACTTTGCTCCCTTTTTGCTCTGTCCGCCAGGAAGCTCAGAACTATAAAGCACTTAGGAATATGTATACAGCCACACCACCCTCAACGGGCCTGATCTCGTCTGATCTTGGAAGCTAAGCAGGGTGGGGCCTGGTTAGTACTTGGATGGGAGGAATAGTCAGTCCTCATTCTCATGTTGATTATCTCCCACTTTGGGAAGGATATGAAGGGGCAAGATCGTGGTTCAAGGTCTGGGGCAAGTAACTATTTAACTTTTCTAAATGTCCTCATCTGAAAGGGAAATAATAATACTTGCCTCTTCTACTTCAAGGGGTTTTTGTGGGGATCAAGAAAGTTAATGAACATGAAATGGTGACACCTATATAGAGGTTACCTACTGCTTCTGATCTCTTGGGTTTACTGTAACTGGCCTGTGCACATGTGGACAGATTTTATCACTGGCTAGCTCACATTCTCCCTGAATAGTCGAGGGACATGAAGTGAAAAGAAATAGCTCCTCTTCCCCATTCTGTCATAGCCACCCCGCACTCCAGGGCCCCTTCCAAAACCCAAGCTGCAGTTACCGCTTCTTAATTTCATCCAAAGCCAAGTGGTCAACGCCCACGGACAGGGTGCTGATGACTTTGAGATTGGCTCCTGTTGCACAGAAAATGCATCATTAGTATCTTTCCACACGGAATTCAAAGCCACAATGCTGGTGACTAGTGTGGGGACACCTGCTTATTATTATTTTCTTAGAATGAAAGCAAAGGCCGACATTGCTGTTGCTCAGTTAGAACTCTGAACAATCCTCTTTGACAGCTGCAGACACTGTGGCTCAGGGAGGTTAAGTGGCCTGGCCCAGTCTCCAGCAGAGCTGGGGTTCACCTCAGGGCCTCTGCCACCAGCACGCGGCTGTGACCCACTGGCCCGTCCACCCAGTGAAGCCTCGGGTCTCCTTCAGCCACTCCTGGGGCCTCCCCAGGGACACCTCTGAGAGCACCAAGAAGGTAGCTGGAGTGTGACCCTCTCACACCCTCTCCTCCAGGCAGGGCAGCAGAAGCTTCCGGGCCAAGGTCAGGGCATGGGTTGCCTCAGCACTGACTCACAAGGGTCCCTCCCCATCCAGCAGCCCAGTCTGAACCTTTTCTCAAAACCGTCACAACTACCCAACAGGGTGACATTTACCCATCCCAGGGCTGAGACCCATGGCTGGGATTGTGGAAACACATCCTGGGTGCCTGTTGGTGCTTGGCGGTGAGCTAGGTCCTCCCTCATGCCCAGAAGGGGCAGGGTCTTGCTCAAGGTCACAGAGCAAGGCCGTGGCAGGGCTGGAGGAGAGCCCAGGGCCTTGGGTACTGTCCCCCACACCCCACTGTCTCCACTGGTCTCTGCCCTCCTAGGGTTTCCCAGGGTTCACAGCAGGAGGAAGGGGCAATGCGTGTGCAGATGGCATTGCAAACAACTGCCCCCTCTGGCCTGATATTGCCAGAAATGCCCTCGGAACCCAGGGAGAGCACTGCAGAGCTGCCCGGGAGCCAGCAGCAGTAGCTGATGTGCCCCGTGGGGCCGAGGCACCCTCGGAGTCCTCCCCCGGCCTGCCCAGTGCACATACCTGCAGCATCCAGCAGCCTCTTGTCCACGCGGTCAGAGAGAAGGCAGAGCAGGCCGTGGGCCCCCGCCAAGCCTCGCTCCAGCTCCTTGTCCGGGATGGGCTCGTCCGAATCCCACTGCTCCACCTCACAGCTGAGGGGAAGGAAGGCGAAGCAGACAGCTCCACACACGCCCAGGGCCCCGCAGAGCAGGGAAACATCCCTTCTGCTTGCTCTGCCCAGGCTGCCTGGGCCCGGGGGAGCCAGGGTCAGGCATGGGTGGCCTCAGAACTGTCCTGAGAGAGTGGATGAGGATGAAGAGCTGTCACAGGGGTGAGGGGCTCCTAGAGCAGAGCCGGAACTGTTAGGGGAAAGTCAGGGGGACGGCTCCTGGCTCAATGTTTCTCACACTGACAGGGGACCTCGGGTGGCCAAGCAGCGGCCAACTGTAGGGAAGGCCAGTGTGTGTCGGGGGGTGTTCCTGCACCAGACGGGGCTTGGATGTCCTCTGAGTCCATGAAACAGAAAACTCTCATGCTTGGACTTTGCCAAGTATGAGATAAAATCAAGGTGACTCAAACATGGAGAGCTTCAGGGTGCTGCTTGCACAGCAGCTCACGGGTACCGGGTACTTGTCCCAGCGCCATTGCCAATGGGTTAAGTATAGACAGCATGCACATGTGCAAGACACAGGATGGCTGCTGGCACCCCTCAGAACACTCTGCTGCAGCACCTCGAGGACTGAGCCCGGGCACTGGCCACCTTTAATCCACCTCTCCATGAGCAGAGCTGCTGCTGCTACTAGTGCTGTGGTTTCTGCCTTCCACGTTCTCTCGCTTCATACAAAACAGGTCCTCAGCAAAGGTTTTGTTGCACTGAGTGAAAATTTAAATCTCATTTTCCCCTAGAATTGGTTAGCGAGACTAGGTCCCACCTTCTTCCTGATACTGGAAGTGCAAACCTGATAAAATGCACTGGTCAGACTGTAGTCAGACAGGACTGAGTACAAACCCGGCCCCACCAGCTGGAGCCGTATGACTTTGGGCAACGTACTTAGCTCCTTCCAGCCTCAGTTTTTTAACCTGTGAAATGGAAATTATAATACTGACTTCACAGTGTTGCAAGGATTAAAAGTTTATGTATATGAAGCACCTGGCAAGGCTGGCCCAGGGAACGGGTTCAATTTTTAAAAGGTCATCAAAGGCCACTGCCAACCATCCAAGGAGCCAGGTCAGGGACCACCACAGTCCCTGACCGCCCCCCCGCCCCCCGCCCCCATCTCCCCGTCAGAGGGTCAGGAATTAACAGCCTGGACCTTGCCTTGCCTCATGGGCAATCTCTCCTGTCCAAAGGCCGTTGACCTTCTCCAGGTCCCCTCCTGCCCGCCCACCACCTGAGGGAATTGCAGGTCCCAGGGTCATTTCAAGGAGAGACAGCTGGGCCCCAGAGAACTTCTCTAAGCCTCCTCCAAACTCCAAGCTCGTCCCAGCTGGACACAGTTGCAAAGTCCAGGCAAGGTACTCCAAGTGCCAGGCCTGACTCTCCCTGGTCCTTGGGACCGCCCCGTCTTCTCCCCCTCCCCCACCCCGAAACAACCGGGGCCTCTGAGGGCCGCCTCCAGCCCGCCCGGGAGCAGTTCCGGGCGCCCCCAAACGAGGTCGCCGAGCCACCCTGTGCAGGGGTGCCTGAGGCTCCGGGGCGGGAACCCTCAGGGTGTCCCGGGGCATTGGTGCTCTGATCTCAGGGGTCTCTTCCCCACACCACCCCCAGCGGGGCTCTCGGGGCACGGAGCGGCGGGGGGCGCCGGGCTCTTACTCTGTGGCCCGGGTGAGCGCGGCAAAACCCTCGGGGGGGATCCTGCGGGTGATGAACACCTTCATGAGTCGCACTGGTCTCATCCACCGTGCAGCCGGGGCACACCGAACCGGGCCTGGCCGGGCGGAAGCAGGACGGGAAGCGTGGGCGGGGCCGGAGCTGGGGAGGGCGGAACCGAGCCGGGGCCTCGGGGGCGGGGCCGGAGCAGGGGAGGGCGGGGCCGGAGCAGGGGAGGGCGGGGCAGGGGCGGGGCCAGGGCTGGGGTGTGCGTGGGAGTGCAGATCTCCACTGGGAGGGCGTGGGGTTGTGGCTGTGTGTGACTGTGCATGTTCAAGGAGTGACAGGGACAGTGCGCCTTTGTGTGGGGTGTGAGGGTGGGGCTCCGAGTGTGTGCCTTGTGCATCCGTGTGCCACGCAGCCCCAGCGGAACTAAGGGGTTCGGGGGTGATGCTGCAAGCATGTCACCCACTACCACAGAGGCTGGGGTCGGGGTGGGTGACACAGCATCCCGAGGAGAGTTCTGTGTGAGTGTGTGTAGGTGTCTGTGTCCTGCTGAATAGGCTGTCAGAATGCGGGCGGATGCCGTCAGGGACCCCTCTCATTCCCAGGGCCTGGGTGCCCTCACCATCCATGCTAGGTCTGTTCCATCTGGGTCACACTGTTCCAGGCAGGGATCTCTGGTCACACAGACTGGGCTCTCAGTCCGACCTGATGTGCGCACACTCAGGAGGCTGGGCGTGGCAGTCTGAATCCAGAAATGACCTTTCTGGTATTTGGTGCAGTTCCCTATGTGAAAGCCACAATTATCAGGGGGCTTTAACTGGTCGTGAGCCACCCCCAGGCTTGCTGGACACCTGCTGACTGGCCGGAAGCTGCTCATGCACAGGGCCAGGGCCAAGGTGCTGCATGGGGCCACGTGGGTGGTAGGTAGACCCAAGTGTGCTGTCAGTTGGCCCAGGGTCTGAATCCCAGCTCTCCACTTACGAGCTGTTTTGCCTTGGTGAGGTCATTTCATCTTCCTAAGCCTCAGCTTCTTCAGCTACAAAATGGAGATAACGCTTACGTTTGAGGGTTGTTGTGACTGTTGAACAAGACAATGTGCGCATGGGTTCTGGCCATGGTGCATGTTCAACACCACTGAGGCTATGGAGGAGAGAAGTGAGGGGCTGAGCCTCTGCAGCTAGACTGCTTCCGTTTAACCGCTGCTCTACCACTAGCGAGAAATTATTAAACTTCTTTGTGCCTCAGTTTCCTCATCTGTAAAATGGGGATGATACTATGATATATACCTGCCTCATAGCTTGCTAAGAGGATGCGCTATATACAGTGCTTACCTTAGCACAGTACTTAAATATTAATACATCCAAGGAAACCAACGCCCTGTGCCCAGGACAGCAGTTGGTTAGAGATGCAGAAGCTGAAGCCAGCTTAGGCCAAGGCGGGAGGGCAGGCCTGTCCCTCAGCTCTGCTGGCTTCATTTCTGTTCCAGGGCTGTTCAGTTACATGCTCCAGCCCAGAGCCCAGAGGGCAACAGAGTGGTCTCTTCTCCACTAATTTTATCTGAATCCATTTTGCCCCATGAGGGCCCAGTTGAGGGGACAGAGATATCCACAGAGGTGACATCACCAGCTTCGAATCACACAGCACATCCCTGGGATTCCTGCCAGAGCTCCAGCCTGCCACCTCCCTCTCTTAAGTAACACATTAATAAATGTCTAACACACAGACCATTATCTGCGATGCCAGGCCACTTCAGGGAGAATTTCTGAAATTCATCAAGCAGTGACAAACAAGGTGTTTTCCTGTTCCCAGGCCAAGCCCTCTGTCCTCTGTTAATCAGTGAGTGTCTTCTGTTAATCACCTGAACCCAGCTTCTCCCACACACCAGGACAAACAAGGACACCGGGCACTGGACAAATCTGTCCAAGAGGGGCAGGAGGGGACATGACAGGTTAATAGGTCCACTCCCCCACAGCAATGCACACAGCTGGCGCTCAACAACTGCTCCTGGGTGGAGGGAATGGAGCAGAACATGGAGCCAGCCGAGGACCTAGGAAGAGGGATCTGCTAAACCGGAAGAGGCTGACCTGGGCTTCAGGCTTTGCTGGGGAACACTCTTTGTGATAACAAGTAGACGACATTTATGCAGCCCTTGGTAAGTTCCAGACAGTGTCCCAAACACTGCACATGGGTGGTAACTCACTAATGCTACCATGTTCCAACACCTGTAAAGTGCATACTGTTGCTGTCCCGGTCTACAGACAAAGGAAGCTGAAGGCAAGAACAGTGAAGTCACTTGCTTAAAGTCGCACAGCTACCAGGAGGCAGAGCTTGGATTCAAGCCTGGCACCCTGGCTCCAGACCCGAGCTCTTAGCCACCGTGCAAGGCTTGTGGGAGTGGGAAGGAGGAAGGGGAGAGTGAGGGCCAGCTTCTAGGTATTGGCCTGGGGGACTCTTGGAGGTGGCTGCACTTTGATGGATATCCAGGAGGGGCACAGGGCAGGTGGGGTGCTGGGGAGAAGGCGGATAAGTTGGGTTTGGCGGGTGGGTGAGTTGATGCCTGGGGATGCTCAGGCGGAGGCCAGGAGGGAGGCCGGTCTATGGCTCTGGTGCTGGGTGAGGTGGGGGCTGGAGCTGCTCCTTCCAGAGTCATCGGCATAGAAGCTGTAGAAGTGGAGCCCGGGAGACACCTGGGCCACGGAGGGGCAGAGCCACTGCTAAAGCAGGGGGACTGAAATTTAGTGTGCAAGAATCAAAATGACAGTAAGAATAGAAGTGTTCATAGGACTTTTAAAATTTCACTTTTAGATTAAATTTTGAATCTATTTGGAACATTTTGTGTGTATGGTTTGAGGCGAGCTCTCCTTACTGTTTTTCCAAATTGTTAACCAGTTATTCGAGTGCTATTTTTCTTTTTTTTTTCTTTTTTTTTTTTTTGTGAGACAGAGTCTCACTCTGTTGCCCGGGCTAGAGTGCTGTGGCGTCAGCCTAGCTCACAGCAACCTCAAACTCCTGGGCTCGAGCGATCCTTCTGCCTCAGCCTCCCGAGTAGCTGGGACTACAGGCATGTGCCACCATGCCCGGCTAATTTTTTCTATATATTTTTAGCTGTCCAATTAATTTCTTTCTATTTTTAGTAGAGACGGGGTCTCGCTCTTGCTCAGGCTGATTTCGAACTCCTGAGCTCAAACAATCCGCCCGCCTCGGCTTCCCAGAGTGCTAGGATTACAGGCGTGAGCCACCGCGCCCAGCCTCGAGTGCTATTTTTAAATGACTGTTTTCTTTATTTTGGGAATAGACAATAAATGCGCAAGACACAAATTCCCAAAGGGTGAAAATTTTGTCTCTCCCACCCTATCTCTGCCCACACTGGGTCTTCTTCCACCGAGGTAGCCATCGTACCCAGTTTCTTGTACATCTTTCCAGGGATGTTTAACACATATATAAAAATATGCTCATACTTTTTCATATAAATGGTAACATGTACACTTTGCATCACCCTATCTTTTCACTGAACAGTGTATCTTGGAGATCATTCCACAGCAGTACTCACAGAGCTGCCTCACTCTTTTTATCGATGCAGAGGATTTCACTGTGGGAATGAACCATACATAATGAACAGAACCCTGTGAATGGACACGTAGGTTGTTTCTTATCTTTTAGTATTCCAGCAATGCCACGTGAAAAGCAGACACCATTTTGCACATGTGTAAATACATCTGTAAGGTGAATTCCTAAAGGCAGAATTGCTGGGTCAAAAAACATATGTACTATAAATTTTGATAGGTATTGCCAAATGCTTTTCATTGAAGTTCAATTTATACTCCTACCAGCCTATTTCCCCAGTGTATTATTTTAAAAAATTGGTATCTTGTAATTTTAATGCACAGTTCTCCTGTGAGCCAACTTGAGCATTTTTCATCCATTTAAGAGCCATTTCCTTTTCTGTAAACTATCCATTGATATCCTTTGTCTATTCATATGAGCTGGGCATCTTTGTCTTAGGAACTATTTGTGCAATAAGGAAATTAGCCCTTTCCCTGTAAAGTGAGCTGCAAATATATGGCATTTTACCTAGTTTGTTGTTTGTCTTATGATTTCTTAATTTTTCAATGTGGAAATTTTTTATTCTTATGGCTTTTAGGTTTTGTCACACATGGTCTATCAGTTATCTGTTGCTGCATAATGAGTTATTCTCAAATTCAGTGGTTTAGAGCAACAGCAATCATTGTAGTATTATCTCTGATGGTTGGGGGTGGGGAGGTTGACTGGGCTTGGCTGGTGGTTCTTGTTCCGGCTCTTTTGTGCAGTTGCAGTCAGATGGCTATTGGGCTGGAGTCATCTGAAGGCTTCTCGCTCATACGTCTGGCCGTCGATGCTGGCTGTCAGCTGGACTGTTGGCCTGAACGTTCTACGCATGACCTCTCTGTCCTGACCTCACAACCTGGAGCCAACCCAAGAGACAGAAAGTGGGGACTTTCGGTCTTTAAGGCCTGAACCTATGGAAACAGGACCATGAATGGTGTGCAGAACGCAGAGCTCCATTGAGTCCTTGGACAAGATACTGCCCCTGTCTGGGCCCTCATTCACTTCTCATTCATAAAGTGAGAGGAAGATGTCCTAGAGCATGGATCAGCAAACTTTTTCTTCAAAGGGTCAGATAGTAAATACTTTAGGCTTTGCAGGCCACACTGTCTCTGTCGCGACTGCTCAAAGCTGCCAGCAGTGCATGAAAGCAGCCAAGGACAATATATAAACAAATTGGTGCTGCTGTGTTCCAACAAAACTTATTTATGGCCATTGAAATTTGAATTCCATTTTTTATGTGTCATAAAATCTTTTTCTTCTTTCCTTTTTTTTTTTTTCTGAGCAGGACCCATTCTTAGCATGGGAGTCATAAAAATAGGTGGCCAGATTTGGCCCGTGGGTATTATTTGTCCCTAAACGTCTGGACTCGAGCAGAGTTTCTCACATTAACTTGCCCATGAATTACTTGGAGATCTTGTTAAAATGCAGATTCCGATTTCGCGGATTTGGGGAGGCCTGAGAACCTGCATTTCCTAGATGCTCCCGGGTGATGCTGTCCATGGACTGCGCTTTGAGTAGCAAAGGGCTGGAGAATCAGCCAGTTCAAAGCGTGGCGGTCCGGATCCTACTCTGCACTGAAGATGCGCAGTCAGACATCTGGACGCATACGGGCCCTGGCATTTTCTGCACAGTCTTCGCCTCTGCCCTGCTTTATTTATTTCCTTATTTATTTCTAGTGCTTCCCCCCAGCCTCACCTCCCCCAGCTAGAACATAAGCTCCCTGAGAGTAGGGACCTTGCTGCTTTGTTTAGCGCTGCTGTCCTACCGTCCGGCACAAGGCAGGTGCTCGGGAACGAATGATGCTGGGTGCCTCGTTGGCCTTGCCTGTCGCTCATCCCCGCCGGGACTTTGTCGTTCTATCACCACCTAGTGGGTACTTTTGTGTACTGCGGGGTGGGGGAGAAAAATGCGTCTGTCGGAGTCTGACCCGGCCAGAAGGTGGAGGCGGCCCCTGGGGCAGAGCCGCCCTCTGGTGCTGGGTATCTGTGTTCTTGAACCTGGCACAGCGCTCCTTGCAGGGCCTTCCTGAAGGAGGCGGCACTTGAGCTAAGCAATGAAGGCAGTAAGATCTGGAATGGTAGGAATGAGAGAGGGAGCACAGGCACTCCTGGCAGAACCACAGCATGAGCAAAGGCCTGGAGGCTGGACAGCTCGGCACCAGCAGAAGGGGAGAGAAGTAGTAGCAGCTGAAGATGATGCTGGGTAATGACACGAGGAGGAGCGGGGCCCAAGGAAAGGGAACGTCCTCGTAGTGAGTGATCCATGCAAGGCACTTCATAGGCACAAGCTCATTTAATCCCCACAAAGGCCAGTGAAGTAGATTTTACGACCCCCATTTTTACAGACGAGGAAACCGAGGCACAGATCAATGAAGTGACTCGCCCAAGGTCACAGAGCTTGTAAGGGGGCAGCACTGGATTTGCATCTAGATTGAATCTAGATCATCTGATGGATTCTCTTCTCTCTTATGGGGGTGCCTGCCTTGGTGTGTGCTTGGTGGTGGGGGGGTGACATGTTGGGGGGCCCATTATACAGATATGGAAACTGAAGCCCAGCGA
>RJWJ010032206.1:0-18646 GCA_004363605.1 Indri indri
CAAGGTCTCTCTCTGTCATCTAGACTGGAGTATAGTGGCGTGCATGATCATAGCTCACTGTAGCCTCCAATTCCTGGGCTTAAGTGATTCTCCCACCTCAGCCTCCCAAGTAGCTGGGACTACAGGCACACACCACCATGCCCGGCTAATTTTTCTATTTTTTTGTAGAGATGGGGTCTTGCTATGTTGCCCAGGCTGGTCTTGAATTCCTGGCTTAAGCAATACTCCCCCCTTGACTCTCCCAGAGTACTGGGGTTACAGGTGTGAGCCACCATGCCAACCCTAGTAAAATGTGTAAGAGTTTCTGGTGACAAAAAATAGTTCATCGTCATTATAGTGTATTTACATTAATACATTTTTTTATAAGATTGTAGGAACTTTACAATTTTTTAAAATTCATACTGTGAGAATTTTGTATCCAATGTATTCTTACCTATTAGTGGTATTATTACTTATCTTGTATGTGGTTATCATGAACTGTCTTATTAATTCTACTATGTTTCAGTTGGTTCTGTGGGGTTTTCTGGATAAACAATTAAATGACCCATATGCGATGGTAATTTTGTCTCCTCTTCAGTAGTTACAAGGGTTCCCTATTCTTCCTTGGCTCCTGAGCACTCACTTGGTGAAGCTGTAGTAGAACTTCTTGGGATGGCAACTCATCTCTTGATGATTCTCTTTCTGGTTACATGTCTAAGTTTGTGCTGAGTGGCCCTGCCCCTTAACCACAACCATGTTTTTTTTTAAGAGACAGATCTTGTTATGTTGCCCAGGCTGGTCTTGAACTCCTGGGCTCGAGCAATCCTCTTGTTTCAGCCTCCCGAGTAGCTGAGACTACAGGCATGTGCCACCCAGACTGACTGCCATAGCTATTTAAAGACCCGATTCAAGGTAGTCCAGTTATATTTTTCTCTCTGGGTAATTTGAAAATTGGGACAAGGAATTCGGCAACTGGGACGTTCCTGCTGGAGCATGGTAATGGCAGCTCTAGAGAGAGTCGATGAACTCTTGCTGAGGTGGACTCCACTGCTCTCGTTGCTTCCATTTTTGAGTTTAAGTTGCTCAAATCCTATATCCTGCTACTTAAAGCCCTTTACTGTTTTTTAATTTTTCCTTTGTGTTAGCTAAATCAGTTCCAATTGCTTGCCACCAAAAGAAAGACTAATGTTAAAGTCAGCTGAAACCTGATGGGTTTTCATGCAACATAACTTTCTTTCCTTCTTTCCTTCCTTCCTTCCTTCCTTCCTTCCTTCCTTCCTTCCTTCCTTCCTTCCTTCCTTCCTTCCTTCCTTCCTTCATTAACATGGGGTCTTGCTCTGTCACGCAGACTAGAGTGCAGAGGTGTCATCACAGCTCACTAGAACCTCAAGCTCCTGGGCTCAAGTGATCCTCCTGCCTCAGCCTCCTGTGCTGCTGGGACTATAGGCACGCACCATCACACCCAGGTAATTTTTTTGTTCTTTGTAGAGCAACAACACACTTTGTTGCTCAGGCTGGTCTCAAACTCCTGGCCTCAAGCGATCCTCCCACCTTGGCTTTCTAAAGTGAGTTGAGCATTTTAAAACTTGTAACAATGAGCTCTTTCGCCTGCCACTCAGCTGCATCTGCTCTTCTCCTGCCGGAGACGGAAGCCCTGTCGTGCTGTACCAGAGGCCCTCTGGTCTCACATTCAGCATCTGTTGCTCCTTACAGCCCTCAGCCTCACTACCCCTCCGCAGGGCATCACTCCAGCTTGGCAGTGGCCAGCCTTCTCCACCGCCTCTGTGCTCATTTGCCCCAAACCCCACAAGGCTTTAGGATACCGTGCATCATTCCACCTTAAGTGGGACATTTTCACTGATCACCACCAGTGAAATCCTTAGCAATTGAGTCACCACCTTGTGCCAGGGACTATCTGCACCACACTTATTGCTCAGGGTGACATCCTCATCTACTGGCCCGAGAGGGCCCATCCCAAATCCACATCTTATCTCCTGTTTTTTGAATTATTTGCCCTAGTCTGGGCCCTCCAAGAAGCAGTGACCAAGATGGGATTCGACATGCAAGTGATTTACTAGGTGACACAGATGTGGGTGAAGTAGGGAGGACTCCAGGGGAGGCTGGAAGAGCTGAAAGACCGTGAAGGAAGGTTAGGTGAAAAAGTCTTGGACTGCAGCACAATTCTGAGACGGTTTGGCAAGGCCAACACAGAGTGCTTGAGTCAAAGCAAAGTCACTCATTAGAGCAGTACTGTCTCTTTTTTTTTGTTTTTGAGACAGTCTTACTCTGTTGCCTGCGCTAGAGTGCTGTGGTGTCAGCCTCATGCTCAGCAACCTCTAACTCCTGGGCTCAAGCGATCCTCCTGCCTTAGCCTCCTAAGTAGCTGGGACTATAGGCGAGCACCACCATGCCGGCTAATTTTTTCTATTTTTAGTAGAGATGGGGTCTCATCTCGCTCTTGCTCAGGCTGGTCTCGAACTCCTGAGCTCAAGCAATCCTCCCACCTTGGCCTCTCAGAGTGCTAGGATTAGAGGCGTGAGCCACCACATCTGGCCTAAGTCCTGTCTCTTATGAGTGGGCCCGCCTTAAGTGTCCCTGCTGAGCTCAGGCACTGGCTAGGAGCTGGCTGCGGGACGTGTCCCTGGGTCAGCCACACTCCCCGCACAACAGGAGGTCTGATGGCGCATTTTCACGGCTGCTGCAGTCCGTTTCACATCAGCGCCTTCCTTGCAAGTACAGTGATCCTTAGCTGTGTGCTCATGTTTCAGCGAGGGGCACTAAAAAGATGTCTGGAAGGTCAGTGTGTGTGGGCAGGACTGTCAATAGTGGGCCTCACTTGTAAGGCGGCTTTTCCATCAGGGAACCACAGATGTTAGTATCTGTGGGTCTTTTCTCTGAGGCTGCTCAGAGTCCCTTGTGAAGACACTTAGGCAATGAGGCTGGAGTGTGCACTCAGGAAGCCAATTTGGTGAAGAGGGGTCAACATTCTAATGCCCTCTTTTCAGCATGGTACCACCCTCTGACACTTCTGTTAAACATTTCTGGGGATACATTCCACCCGGGTTGAGGAAGTTGTTTGCTTGGAGCAAGAGGAGCTGCTCTGCCAGCTTCTCGATTCGGCTTCTCACAGCCACATCCTTGTCCTTGTGGGTTAACGTCCTTAAAAAAGGGCCTTTGTATTAGAGGGACTTGGGAGGGAGCTGAGGTAGTCATGGGTTCAATCCTCCATTTTGACTGATCTCTTAGTAGCCTATTAACTGGTTTCCATGCGGACTTTTCTCCACACAGTAGCCAATCTTTTATTTATTTATTTATTTTTATATATTTTTTGGAGACAGAGTCTCACTCTGTTGTCTCGACTAGAGTGTGGTGGCGTCAGCCTAGCTCACAGCAACCTCAAACTCCTGGGCTCAAATGATCCTCCTGCCTCAGCCTCCTGAGTAGCTGGGACTACAGGCATGTGCCACCATGCCCGGCTAATTTTTTTTTTTCCCATATATTTTTAGTTTTCCACCTAATTTCTTTCTAATTTTAGTAGAGACAGGGCTTCACTCTTGCTCAGGCTGGTCTGGAACTCCTGAGCTCAAATGATCCTCCTGCCTTGGCCTCCCAGAGTGCTAGGATTGCAGGCATGAGCCACCATGCCCGGCCCAATCTTTTATTTTTTAAAAATTAAGTTTCTTTCTTTCTTTTTTTTTTTTTTGTATGTAGGATTAAAGTCAGGGAGAGCCAGTCTTTTAAAAACAAAAATTAGATCATATTACTCCCTTGCTAAAAACTCTCCCTCCAATGGCTTCTCGTTACACTTAGAATAAAACCCAAGCTCCTTGCCTTGCTTGGTCTTTAAGACCTTGTATGATCTGGCCCCTGCCTACCTCACCTCCTGCTACTCGCCCTCAGACGTCTTCTCCAGCCACACACTGCCCTTGCTGTCCTTCAGACACCACACGCTGGTTTGTGTCTCATGACCCTTGGCATTGCTGTTCGTCCTAACTGGAATATTCCTCCCCCAGATTCCTGTCATCCTCCCTCACTTGCTGATCACAGACCGAATGATTAAAGGGGCAATTTATCAGAACATATAGCTATTATATATGCCTGTGTGCCTAGTACCAACGTTTCAAAATACAAAAGCAGAGATAATATAAGGGAGAAAGAGACCTTAACAACTCTCTCAGTAACTGATAGAAAACCAGATTAAAAAATTTATAGTAAGAAACCACTTACGTGCTGTTTACAAGGATGAAAGTTAAAGGATGAATAAAGATATAGTATACAAAACTAACTCAGCTTTAGTGTGCCTATCTGCATATCGGAAAAAGAACACAAGACAAGCATTACCAGAGATAAAGTGGAAAATTATAACAGCTCCTAAATAAGAAGCAAAGATTGATAGAACTGAGAAAAGAAAAACTTCAAACCCTAATTCGAGATTTTACTTGATAGGATAACTAGACAGAATGTGTGGGATGCTGCTAAAAGCGGTAAACAGAGGAAAACTTATAGCCTTGAAATACCTGTAATAGAAAAAATTAAAGGTTGAAAATGAACTATTTATATATCCTCAAAAAGTTAGAAAGAAAAAAATCCCACCAAAATAAACTGAAAGCAAGCACAAGCTAGGAAGGGAAAAAAAACCAACAATAGTTCAGGCTGGACAACTCCAGCCACGTAGCTTCAGGGATGAGTTTTACACAAAATTCAAAGAAATATCCATCTTAGCAAACTTACACATTTACTATAGATGTCAAAAGATTTATAGTCCCACGACAGTCCATGGAGGTATATATGGCTATTACTAATTTTTAGCCAAATGAATGGATGAAAAATAGTATCTCGTTTTGTTTGTATCTCATTACTAGTGATGTTTTGTTCCTTTTAATATTAGCTTTTTACTTTCATTACCTGTTCATACTTTTGCTCATTTTCTGATTTATTTCTCATTTTTTTAATAAACTTTTATCTGTCCTTAATATTACTTTGTTATACATCTTGTTTGCTGAGTCTTCAATTTCTTTTAACATTTTTGGTAGAAACATAATATTTTTATATTTTTTTCGTTTTCTTAGTAACTTTTTTTATTATTATTTTTTGAGACAGACTCTTGCTTTGTTGCCCTGGCTAGAGTGCCGTGGCGTCAGCCTAGCTCACAGCAACCTCAGACTCCTGGGCTCAAGCGATCCTCCTGCCTCAGCCTCCCGAGTAGCTGGGACTACAGGCATGCGCCACCATGCCCGGCTAATTTTTTCTATATACTTTTAGTTGTCCAGCCAACTTCTTTCTATTTATAGTAGAGACGGGGTCTCGCTCTTGCTCAGGCTGGTCTCCAACTCCTGAGCTCAAACAATCCGCCCGCCTCGGCCTCCCAGAGTGCTAGAATTACAGGCGTGAGCCACCGCGCCTGGCCTCTTAGTAACTTTTAAAAAATGTCTTCACCTTTCTAATAATGTAAATATATCGTCCTAGTAATTTTACATTTAGCCCCCTGATCCATTTGACATTTAATATTGTGGGGTAGGGAGTTAGCTTGGTATTTCTCCCACGTGACCAACTGTCTCAACACCATTTTTTTTACAACAGTGATTCTCATGGATTAGAAATGGAATCTCTATCATACGTTAAATTTACATTTACACAGTCAACTGTCTCTGGGCTCTATTCTGTTCTTCTGATGTATATACTCAAATCTGTTTTAAGTATTTTACACTACTAATCAGTATGTTTTTTGTTGTGAAAAGATCCACATGGTTTTCTTCAAAGTTTCTCATCTATTATCTTCCAAATGCATTTTACTTTTGGATTTTGATTGGGATTATAATGAATTTGGGGGAGGAATGGATGGTTTTATAATATTGGGTCTTTCTTTCCAAGTTCCTGCTGTGTCTCCATTTTTATGAAGTTTGTTAGTGAAACTATATCGTTTTCTTCCCAAAGGTCTTTCACACTTCATGTTAGGTTTAATTCTATTTTATAAGTGTTGTTTTATTTTGTTATTGTGAATGGGGATATTTAAAACATACATTTAAAAATTGGTTATATGTGTGGATAGATGGTATTGATTTTTGTATATTCTAGCCATCTGATGGAGCTTTTTAATTCATTGCAAGAGCAGGTCAGTTGATTCATTTGGGTTTTCCCTATAGGTAGTCAAATTGGCTGAAAATGTTTTCTTTCTCCTATTGTATTAATACTATTAATATTTCATTAATACTTCTATTAATACTTCATTTCTTAGCATTGGTCATGGGCTTTCCTGTTTTCTTGACTTTAATTAATACTTTTAATAGCTCACTATTAAGTAAGATGTCTCATTGGGATTGCCATCAGATAACCTTAAATAAGTTTAGGGCATTTACTTTTCCTATAGGTTTTCTTGTGAATGAGTGCTAATATTTCTTCTATGAAAATCTATCAAATGGCATCTATTAGTTAATCATGTTTTTTTCTTCCTTTATCCTATTATCACAGTTAACAACCATGATACATTTTTCTGATCATTTTGTTATCTTATAAAAATATATTCCGGATGTATTTACTAGTATTTCATATAGTTTATGACCTAGGTTTTAGGTATTTTATTTGCATTATTAACAATTACTAAACCAATCTATTAAACCAATATGACTACTCTAATGTGTGATACATAACCTTAACAAGGCAGTCAAAAGTCCGCATTATTCTTATAAATGTTTTTGGTCATTTGGGAATGGGAGGTGGAACGGTGTAGTGAAACAGAGTAGCAACATCATTTAGGACGCACAGGAACTAGACTTGGCATATGCAGTTAGATAATCTTAAGACATATCTCCTTGGCTTCAAACTGAAAAATATGTAAAATGGGTTACTGGAAGAATTAAATGTTAAAATGCTGTGAATAGTGTCAGCTACCATATAAATGTAAGAAATTATTATAAAGTATTTTTAATTTACATGCAATTATGAAAGAAGATACAATATAAACACACTAAAATCTCTAAAGCCATGTAAAACCCGAAGGCATTAAAATTTATTAAATGATGCAATAACAACAGAATTCTTTATTTACAATAGCATTATTTAACATCAAATAAGCAAATAGCATCAGCAAAGCAATATTAACTTGCATAAATGTATTTAAAATTTCTCTGAATATATCTACCTTTGCATAAACTGCTCACACTAGAAATACAAACATCAATGCAGGTGAACAAAGTGATGTTCAGAGTCAACTCCATTTTGAAAATAAATCACAACCTGAAACACTGTAAGCTTTCTCCTGAAGAACCATAGTTAATATATTGCTTAATTTTACCCTTGTATAATCTTTTCATATACACACATCTCAGATGCAACTTCATGAGGAACTGTACAAATAAAACCCACGAATGACAAAGAAAAAAAAATGACAGTTAAATGTTTGAAGAAATGTATCATCATCACTATTCAACAACATAAAGGTTAAGTGATGATGCACTTATTCAAAAATTGTACACAATTCACTATACAAATATAATACATCGGACAGCTATGTAGGAATATACAAGACTTAAAAACAGATCTAAGGCATTATGCTAGATTTTAGCATTTTGAGGTTCTTGCACATAGCTTTTACCTGTAGTAAGAAACTTAAAAGATTTCGTTTTAGTCTATAAAGAAACACCAGGGAGAAAATTCTAATTAAAATCGAAGCCACTACAGTAATTTTCTTTTGTGCAGAGAATACTTTGCTCTTAGGCAGCATACTACCATACAAACACTAGAAAATTTTAAATTCACACCAACAATTAATGGCTTAAGTTGCATTTCAAAATTGATTGTGTATCTTTGGGTTCTGCAAGTGGATATGTGCCACCCATTTCATGTGTTAAGCCCATATGAACTCCATTTTTGAACACAGATTAAAAATTGCGTTATATAAACTGCAAAAACATTGCTTTCAATTATTACCGGCCATAAGAGATACACATGGAGGAGGGGCAGTTTAACCTTTGAGTCGAATGAATTCATTGTAGTAAAACAGCTCACTTCACTTTTTAAACTTACCACATTACATGAACACTTAAATGAGTTTTACAACCCAGTTAATGTATGTATACTTTTCACATTATGTTTTTCACATTTAGTAATATAAGTAAAACACTGATTATTTGTTCTATTAACAAAAACCAAGTACTCAGTCTAACAAATTTATCGTGTACAGCATAAGAAATACTGATGATGAAGGGAACTGATTTGGCTTTTGCTTCTATAGTGATCAATATGATCAGAGGAGATTCCCTCGCTTACTGTTCTTCTCCTAATTAGATGTGAAACAAAATCCATTACCTGATCTGAACCACAGAGAATTTATAATCTCTTTTCCTTCAAAACAGTAACGATCATGAACTACTGTAAATTACCAGCATCACAGGTTTGCAGAGATTTGTCTGAATGGGATTGATAGTAAACACAGTGGGCAGATGGACAAACGACAAAAGAGACATAGTTAGTTTTGGACAGTGTTATAGTAAAGAGGGACTTAAAACTCAAAACAAAACAAAAATCCAGCTTAAACTCCATTTCTCTTTTGTGCTGTGTGAAGTTAAAGTCATTCTAATTCACATATTTCTAAAAATTAATTTGAGACTGGTCACGTTACACTGTGTGCTACACGAGCCTCGTCCCACGGAGGAGGTCCTGGAGTTCTGGGCCAACATCTGCTCGTTTCTTCCATCACAGTTGGGCAACCCAATGGTTTGGTGGAGGAAAGTAGAGCCTTTTGAGGGGACACGTGAACTGGTGGCCACTGAGAAGTGCTGTTCCTTGGCCACCTCCCTGTACTGAGATCCCTCTCAAGTGGAAAAAAGTCTCGAAATGCAAATTTCCAGAAAGTTTCTTTAGTACGGAGCAACACTTTCAGACTTACTTACCATTTATCTTTGGGCTATATCTCTTTCCATATTTCCATAATCTGTACATATAGAGAGAGATATAAATAGGGGTAGTCTGTACATTTTTCACCCTGCCACAAATAAACAAACAATCAAATTTCAAGGAAAAAACTTCTCTGTTCCTAAAAAGCCTGGCGAATGAGATATTATTATAAAATGCTTTGCTTTTTAGACATCAAAAAGATATCATTCTGAAATTTAGGTAAGAAAGGTATGCGTATTAGGGGTTGAGGAGAAATAGCTCAAAAAAGGTCATCAGTTTCTTGGTATTGCAGTTGTCTGAAACTGACACCAATTAATAAAAGATTATTCCCCTACCAGAGTGGGCAAGAAAAACAACCATAAAAGTGGCCTGCTTAGTAACATGTAGTCTTTCTAAGGTTCATTAAGAAAGAATATAAACATATAAAAATCAAGAATTGGTTCCTACAGCGGCTGCATATCATATAGATTAGATAAATGATTTATGAGCAGAATCACAAGGTTTAGAAAATAAAAAGTCTTAAGTCTACAAATTAGGTCTAATCAAGGTATTGATATCCTTTACAAAACACCTTTAGGAGACATTGCTATGAAGATATCTAATTTAATACTGAAGTACCTCATTTTTGAGTCAATTCCACAATATGTATACCTCACAAAAATTATACAATTAAAACACTTAAGTTCTCAACTTAAATTATTGCTTGTTTACATATAAATTGGATTTTATGTACCTTACAAAACTTCGGCTTAATTAGCACTGCTAAAAAACAAAATAAAAAACACATGGCAGAGGTTAAATCTGTCGTGATGTCTGCTGTCAATTTAAACACACTAGTATTTTCTCCCCTTTTGGAGGCCAGAGTTGCTGGGGAACAGAATAAACACGCTTCCAAAGCAGGTGTCCTTAGCTTGACTGGTATCAAGTCTTAACTTTGCTCTTCTCCTTGCCAGTAAATGCATTTTTCTGAAATTCAATAGTTAGCAATTGTTAAGTGGCTGGCAAAACATTTAAGGAAATAAAGGGCTTACCTGGTTTCTGTAGCTTATATTATTTTTTAAAAAATGAATGAGAGGAGGGAAGATGGGGGAAGGCGGACAGGGGAAGGGAGGAGTCAGGATCACAAAGGGGGAGAAGAGATGCTTATTCAAGCTGTCTGATCAATCTAAAGGGAATTTAATTTAGAAATGAAAAATATTTCGTCTCGACTTATGATTTAGGTGAACTAGTTTGGTTTTAATAAAGGAGAAAAAAAGAAAAAGACTTGTTAATATTAACAGCCCTCTCACAGGCTCCTTTTCATCTGTTCAATAACTGGAAATGCTTTTCAACACGGTCTTTAGAGCTTTCTACAAAGATACAACGTTGACATTATTGGTCTTCGCTCATTGGGTGTGTCTGTACATACAGCGCTGTCCATGGTGTCTGCCCTGCTTCCATCCCAAATGCAGCTTTTAGCTTAAAATACCTTTAGTTTATTATTATTTTTTTTTAATTCTTTTTTTCCCCCAGATGAAATCTTGAAGTCTTTTGTACTAGACTGATTAGCCAGGGAAAACAAAGCAAGAAACCAGTGTCTGGAACCAAACAGGAACAGAACAAGAGCATGGTTCTCCTTAAATACATACATTTAAATACATTCAATCTGACATGGGTATGAAATTTGCCTGTCAACATTTACTTTGCAGGAGAGATCTAAGTTGCACTAAGGTGAATGCAGTGAACAGACTGAGCGACTGTCTGGATGTGAGCTTCAGACTGTCAAGAGAAGAGGCGGCTCCTCCTGCAAACGCCGAGTAGACTCCATTCTGGGAGCCAGGCCCAGGCCTGTCTGCTGATCTGGCTCTGGCAGAACCGGCTGGCAGGTCAGTTGGGTCAAAACAAATAGACACAGCTCTCCAGATTGGGAAGTGTCTTAAGTAAGTGAGCCCGGTCAGCTGAAGAAAGAAGCAACCAGCTACCTTCAGTGTCAGCAGTATTTCTGCAGGAAAACAGACAGATAAAGAGTTGTGAGATACCTGAATTTCTGATGGAACCATCACAAAAACATCAAAGTACTTGTTTTAAATAATGCAAACCACGAATGCTACATCTGGATGAGTACACTTGATTTGGATGGGACAAGCAGATGGTGCTGTTCCTAACCCAACACAATGTTTCCAAAGAGACCAGAATGATCCCAACAGCCTTACCAGGTATACTCTGCAAATGGATTATTAACCTCTCCTGAATGACTGCTGCTCTCTTATCAATGACATCCTAGCTCTACTTCATTGCTCTGACCTTTTCAACAGGAATTACTGAGATACCCAGTTGCTGAAACACCCAGCAATTCACCCAGGGGCCTTCTGGCAGCATTCAATCCAGAAGGGGCCATTACTTCCTAATCCTTCCTCAGCTTCATCCAGTAAAAACTCACCTTCTATAAAATGTCCCTCTTTCTTTTTTTCTTTTAAAGACTAGTCAAGTGCAGTTGTGAGAAGGGGGAAAGAGTAGAACAAGGAGTTCGATCTGCAACTGACTGTGAACAACCAATTGAGAGAACTCTTGACCTTTGGACCAGTCTAAAAATGTCCCTCTTGATTTTTCCCTATGAGATACTCCAAGGTTCTATGGGTGTGTTCTTCCTGGCTTCAGCAAGCTAAATAAACCTAGGTTTTTTTTTTTGAGACAGAGTCTCACTCTCTTGCCTGGGGCGAGTACCGTGGCGTCAGCCTAGCTCACAGCAACCTCAAACTCCTGGGCTCAAGCGATCCTACTGTCTCAGCCTCCCGAGTAGCTGGGACTACAGGCATGCGCCACTATGCCCGGCTAATTTTTTCTATATATATTTTTAGCTGTCCGATTAATTTCTTTCTATTTTTGGTAGAGACGGGGTCTCGCTCTTGCTCAGGCTGGTCTCGAACTCCTGAGCTCAGAACGATCCGCCTGCCTCGGCCTCCCAGAGTGCTAGGATTACAGGCGTGAGCCACTGGGCCCGGCCAAACCTAGGTTTTGACTCTAGGGGTATTTCTGCTAGTTTTTGGCTCTATGTGCTGATGACTTAAATGACTGAGTACCAAGGCTACCGTGAGCAAATGTTTCCTTGGCCGATGTGAGTATATGTTAAGGATTTTCTTTGGCTATTGACTGTCTTCCCCCCAAAAGTTTTCATTCATTTAGCGGATATTAATTGCACATCTATTATGTGCCAGGTGCTGGGAATGGAACTACAAGAAGACATTCTTGGTCACTGCTATCACAAAAATTGCTCAATAGGCAAGGCAGACAAATTACAATGCGATGTGAGTTCTGTGGGTGCCATGGGAACATACAGCAATTGCTTCAGGGATTTAGATATTTAGACACAGAATTCTAACATATGAGGGCCATTAGAAATTATCCAGTTTAAGGAAGATGAGAGAGGAAGGCCCACATAATCTATTTCACCGTAGCACCCCAAAAAGAGAGTTCTGAGGAAACTCTTGCCAGATCACAAGTTCTGTGGTCAAAGGTGGAATTACATTAGCCCCTGGTCAGGTACACAACTCTCTTAAGCTTAAAAAATTAGCTTAGGTTGAGCATGGTGGCTGACGCCTATAATCCTAGTACTCTGGGAGGCTGGGGTGGGAAGATTGCTTGAGGTCAGGAGTTTGAGACCAGTCTGAGCAAGAGCCAGACCCAGTCTCTACAAAAAAATAGAAAAATTAGCTGGGTGTCGTGGTATGCACCTGTAGTCCCAGCTACTTGGGAGGCTGAGGCCGGAGGATTGCTTGAGCCCAGGAGTTTGAGATTACAGTGAGCTATGATGATGCCACTGTACTCTAGCCTCGGTGACAGAGTGAAACTCTGTCTCAAAAAAAAAAAAAAAAAAAAAAAAAAAAAAAAAAAAAAAAAAAAAAGAAAAAAAAAAAAAGAAGAAGAATACCTGTGAGTATACTTCTCTGAGAAGAACATTTAATGTACTTCATGATATAAAGCTGAATATGTTTATTCCTAACTTGTGTCACTTATATAATTTCATATGAAAACATGTGCTGATTAAAATATGAAAAAAACCCCTCAATTTTCCAGTTAGTTCAGAAAATTAAATTCTACTGAGAAGCATTTATATCCCATTCAATTTATGGGCTTAAAAACTTTAAGGCAGTATTCCTAACATGGACTAACATCAATGAGCAGCTACCGGCCAGAATCATTTGGTGAGTGAGAACGCTGAGCACGGCACACCTCTGGAGTGACCCTGCTCGGGGTGGCATCTTAGCTGCATCACTTGAGCGGGTCGGGGGTTATGTAACCTTTCTGTAGGGGACACTTCTTAGGGCTACTGTGTGGATTAAACAACATGATGTATGTAAAGTGTTTAAGCAGTTCCTGGGGCATGAGTGCCCAGTAAATGTCATCACCGCTGTCACCGTCATCATCAACCAAAAGCCAATCCTAGACAGTGATCAATTTTTCTAACACTAGTAAATACAAGTAATTATAATTATACTTTTTTACTGGATACAAAAGTTATGCTGCTGAGCAGTACACTCAGTTAAAATCTATTTAAATATGTGTCAAATATAAAGGAGTACTATAAGTCCTTATAAAAAATATATAAAAAAATATAAAAGGACTCTTTTGGTTAAGTAAACTAACTGCCCTTCTCTAAACAGTTTTTTTGGCTTTCTAGTTCAATGAATAGAACCAGATTACCAATAAAAATTCTTTTCAAGTTCCTTGATTCATAACAGCAGCAGAGCACACTGCAGAAATACAGAGGATGAAGACAACCGAACCCCTATCTGGGCACGCGTAAGCAGTATGGTGACAAATGCAAAGTGCCTTCCGGTTATTACTCATGGAACAGAAGGGATACACCGCACATGTTCTCTGCAGAACACTGGAGTGCCTAGACAGACTGCTCTCGGGCCGTCACGACCGGCATGAACAAAGTGCAAACGGATGAGCCAGACTCAAGACGGGGCAGGCAGAGCCAGGGGAAGCAGGAGAGGCGTGAGTGGCCCAGCCAGGCAAAGACAGCGGGGGTTGTCACCGGGGATCCCAAAAGCACTTTTGATGGACAGAGGGAACGCCCTATATTTATTGAAAGTTGCTGTTTGAGATCTTAATGCGCATCTTTCCATTTTGGGTTTAGTGGGCACTATCAGGCATGTGGACGTGCGGGAAAGGGAACACCTTGGTCCCGCTGGCCTGCCACGGTGCCCAGCACCGCCGCGCTGTGGGGTGGTGCTGCTCGAGGTGGTCCCCTGCCCTCCTGTGACTGCTGCCAGCCACCTTCTCCCTCAGTTGAATCGGGCTTGGCCACCAGTTCCCCAAGTCTTCAACCCTGGGTACATCACATGCTAGCTGTGTGACCTTGGGTAAATTCAGTTTCCTTATCTGAAAATGTTGGGAGCCTTAAATATCTACGAAGGGCCCAGGACAGTTCTTGCATCGGAGGCCAGAAGGTCCTTCCCTTTCCTCGCTCTGGAGGTTCCTCCCTCATGACTCTTCTAAACATGTAGCTGCATCTTTACTGTCTGTCCCATAGTACCTGGGAGTATCTTTCTCTTCCCCTCAGGATCTACGTAAAACGAGAAGGGAATGGCACCAAAGACAACAATTTATTCCTTTTTGATTTTTTCTGATGCTCCCTGCATCGGAAAAATTTTCTCTTGTGAGAAAAATCTCACAAGAGCTTGGTGCTCCCTTTGGAGGAGTGAGCGGTAGAGTGCAAGGGTTAAGAATGCACATTCGGGGGTCAGCCAGCCCGGGTCCATCAGTAAACTCTCAAAATGGTGGCTTGCCAGGGGGTGGCCTGCACCTGTAGTCCCAGCCACAGGCTGAGGTGGGAGGATGGCTTGAGCCCAGGTGTTCCGAGCCCAGCCTGGGCAACAAAGTGAGACCCTGTCTCTTAAAAACAAAAACAAACAAAAAACCCAACAGTGGCTCTACCAGATGGTTGCGGTGTGGCTTAAAGGAGGGAATCTAAATAAAGCTCTTAGCGGAGAACCAGGCTTGCAGTAAATGCTTAATACATGTTGGTTGTTTCTGTAATTTCTTTTAAAAGGCAGAATATGGGACCATCTGAGTATTCTGCTTTATAGTAAGCAAGTTTTTTCTTCTCGGAGGTAATATGGCAGCAGAGAAAGGACACAAGACAGGTCAAATCCTGGGGCTCTCGGGAGAAAGTGGAAGACCAGGCCCGTGCAGCGCTCTTGAGGGCCTTAACCTACGAAGTGGCTTTCTCAGGGCCACTGGAGCCCCGGCCTAGGCTGGCATCCAGTCACACGCTGAAGAGCGAGGGAGGGAGGACGAATCTCACTGTGGGGATTCAGGGAGGGAAATGTGAGCCTGGCCTCCAAATGCACTTTTTCCCCATAGAGGTAGGATGTGATCAGAGGTTAAGCTTCCTGGCACTTTTGGGTTAAAACGGCTGAACTCTGTGGGAGCCTAATTATCACTAATGTCACTGCTCCTCTGGGAAGTGCATCCCACGCTTCAAGCCTCTACTTCTGCACATGAGCCACCACTGAGTTACGTGAGCACTCACTTCCTGTGCGATTTAGTAGGGAAAAACGGGACTGGCATCCAGGAAGACACTAGCCCCCCAAGGGGGAGTTAAACCTTGATCAATGGCACATTTCAAGTCTAAACACCTGGTCAATAGGAAATACAGTAATATATCAATATGTAAACCATTTGAGTGAGTTTGTGTGCATTTGTGCATCTGAGCAGTGTACCATCTGGGCATGTATGGACAACATCTACAGGACTGCCACCCACAGCCAGCATCTCTGCCATCCATGACTGTGCTTCTTAAAAACACAAGAAACCACATGGAGAATACTAACACAATATGTTATTAAAATCTGGATCAAATTTATGCCATTAACTTCTAAACTTGAATGTTAACATTAACAAAAAAAACCATCCTTTTTTTGTAGGAAATTCAACGTCAACCCTACATTTCTCCTACTGGGAGAGAACTTTTAGAAAGAGAGCTGTCTACTGCTAAGGTCATATCCCTGAGTTTAACAGGGCCGGCCACATGGCCCGTTTACCAATGTGCCAAACTGCTCACAGAGCTCTCCCAGTAAGCGATCTGCCGCTAGGCACACATTTCAGTTGGGTTCTAAGTACTAATTATTCTCTGGTTTTAAGACTTGGCTAAACACGGTAATATCACTCGCCTCAGAACAAGTGTTTAAGGTACAATGAGCAAATAATACAAATAATACATAAGATTCCTGCCTAAACACAATGAAATACAGAAAAATACTTACACTTCAGAAAGAGAACAATTATTAGTTAATTCCTCTTCATCCTCCTAAAAATCTAACATTATGATTCAGAATAAGAAAAAAATAAAGTTTATCTTAACATGACTAATTCTTTGCTTCTTTATTTTTTGCTTTGCTGTAGTAATATCATCCCAGGGTAAAATTAGTGTTCTTAATTCATATGTTACCATTGGCTCAATTAAAATGAGCTTAAAGCAATAATTATTCACACAAAAGTACTATATGCCAAATGAAATCAGAAGACATTTTACAGCTATCTTTAATCTACTGGTCGCTAATATATCTATGCCAATTTTGATCTACAGAATACTCATGCTCACTTTTCTACCACATTCATACATTTCTCTGTTTCTTACCCGTGATGTGTCTCCCTCCTGCTTAATCATATCCATTCCAGGCAGCTGGTTTGGGAAAAGGTTGCCTCCCCGCAGAGCAGGATCGTTAACCTGAGGCGACAAGACAGGCGGTTCAGCGGGACACCCAAAACTGTTCTGGGAAACAACCAACCATCACCCTTCCTCTCCTTTGTTTTTATTAATCTAATAATGGAGAAAAGGACTATATAACAATGGCTTCATCCCTAAACCAATTCTCCCCTGTGTATGTTTTGGGGGACATACAGAGAAACATGAAAATAGATACTTATACCAGCTGCCTTCAAAATTAAACTTTATTTGCATTCTATATAGAAATCAAATTCAACAGAGACAACAATATTAGAAACATCTTCATGCCATAACCTGTTTGCTTTTTTGGCCGGTTCAAATTAGACCAATGACTCGCATTGGGACTTTGAAGTCACCTGAGAGGCTCCTGACATCTTTGCTACTTAGGTAAGGTATTAATTAGCAAGAACAAGTGTGAATACTCACAACAGTGCTGGATTTTGTGAATTTACTCTGATAAAGCATACTATTCATTTGCATTTGTATATTTATTTTATAAATTTCAAAGTAAATGTACAAATGCTAATACAGGAATGATTTTGTCAGAAGACACACTGCGGTTGTGTTTTTTGGGCTTCCAAATTAACTCTGATATTCAAAAAGTTTAAAGTCCATGCATAAGTTTCAAAACTATCTGGATTATTAAAAAAGCATCAGTTTATTTCTGGGCAGGTTGGACCAGGCCCATGTGAGACTATCCCAGTGCCCATTCCTGTGTATGCTTTCCTTAGCAAGCAAATCAAGGGTCACTACTGAGCCATTTTTGTAGGAAATTCAACATTAACCCCTGTATTTTCTCCACTGAAAAGATACAAGTCTATATTTCTTTAATTTATATCTGTTTAATTTACTCAAATAGGCATTTAACCACCATAAATTCAACAACAGATGTACAAGTTATTGCTATAAGCACACAGCCTTTTTAAAATTCAAAGAGCTTTCTTTAAATTTTTTTCATGTACCACCTTACATTTTTATTAATCATCATTTTATAGAATAAAACACGAAGGCATTGTAACATTCGGTAAATTTTCATAAAGATTTTGAGTCTACTAACATCAGAATTAAATAGACCTAATCGAATTTTTCAATCTTTCGCCATTCTTACAATCTTGCTCTAACGAAAATTCAGTGCTGTCGATGATTCAGTGCTGAAGTCATTTAAATTTTCTGGGCTGCAGTATTTCTGTATATGAAATAAGGCTCAGGGTCCTTGCCACGTTTTTACTTTGTGTGAACTATGGAGGATCAGTAGTAGAATGATCAGCATTTTGGGCCCTTTAAAAATAAGATCTGTAAATACCATGGTAAAATTATAAACCTATATCTTTACTCCTGGGTCAGCCACAGATTTCTGAACTCCAGGCTGGCTTTCCCAGCATCTTGAATGCTTTGAGTATCTTTGCCACCTAGTGAACTTGGTGTGTATGTAAAGACAGTAAAATCATTTCAGTATTATTCAACACAGAACAGAATTATTATTATTTTTTTAGTTTAGGAAGTTTTATTTTTTTATTTCAGGGTATTATGAGGGTACAAACATTATGGTTACATTTTATGTCTTTGCCTCACCCAAGCGACGGTTAGAGGAATGCCCTTCCCCTCTACAATGCTCCCTGAAAACAGAAGTATTAAAAAAAAAATTGACCCAAAAATCATGACATGCATGTTCCAAAGATTAAAAGAACAGTTTTCGGGTTATCTGCGCTAGTCTCCCTGCATAAGTGACGTATCCTTTCAAGCTAACTGGATGGCGGGTGGTTTGGCTCTTGCTTTTCATCTGGTTTTACATTTATTTTATTTATTTATTTTTTTTGAGACAGAGTCTCACTCTCTTGCCTGGGGCGAGTGCCGTGGCATCAGCCTAGCTCACAGCAACCTCAAACTCCTGGGCTCGAGCAATCCTACTGTCTCAGCCTCCCGAGTAGCTGGGACTACAGGCATGTGCCACCATGCCCGGCTAATTTTTTCTGTATATATTTTTAGCTGTCCAATTAATTTCTTTGTATTTTTGGTAGAGACGGGGTCTCGCTTTTGCTCAGGCTGGTCTCGAACTCC
>RJWJ010032207.1:0-18667 GCA_004363605.1 Indri indri
CCATCTGTGTCAAACTGTTCTCCTGAATTTTTAAAGTGACAAATCTGAGATTTAAGAGGGATTAAGTGCTACACCCAAGGCCACCTGAAAATATCTTCTAATTTTCAATCTCGCTTTCCTTTCACTATCTACTACATGGAATCAGAATTGTTTGGGGGATTTATGTGTCTGGACAGTAATATTAACTAACATTGCCTCATTTTTGCCACTACTTTGTTCCACACAAAATGGCTATTCAAACTACTCTGAAACCTTCTTCTCTTTATGTGGCTGTCCTGTCAGCCAATGCAGGAACTTGAATTTATACCCATATTTCCCTTATGCACAGATACCATGTAAGACAAGTTTCACATTTTTTCTTTTCTTTCTTTCTTTTTTTTTTTTGAGACAGAGTCTCACTCTTGCCTAGGGCGAGTGCCGTGGCATCAGCCCAGCTCACAGCAACCTCAAACTCCTGGGCTCAAGCAATCCTACTGTCTCAGCCTCCCGAGTAGCTGGGACTACAGGCATGCGCCACCATGCCCGGCTAATTTTTTCTATATATTTTTAGCTGTCCAATTAATTTCTTTCTATTTTTGGTAGAGACGGGGGTCTCGCTCTTGCTCAGGTTGGTCTCGAACTCCTGAGCTCAGAACGATCGGCCCGCCTCGGCCTCCCAGAGTGCTAGGATTACAGGCGTGAGCCACCGCGCCTGGCCAGTTTCACATTTTTTCCATGTGAAAGACACGTGTACCATTAGCTGGATCTGAAAAGTTAGCAAAATGACAGGAAGATAAGGCATGTTTGCCTTTTTTTTTAACTTATGAAAATTTTCATGTTTTATTATCTATCTACTCAGATAAAATTAGGTGGGACACATTTTTAATGCTTCCAATAAATAAGAAAAATGTGCCTGCAGCATGAAAAATCCTTTGACTGCCTTGTGTTATTTGCAACAGATGAATCTAATTTGTATTCAGACATCAGTGCTATAACTAACTAGAGAAATAAAATGGATGTCTATGACCTCTCTTCAATTATTTAGTAACGATGAAGTGTCAATTGGCTAAAAGTAATAACACCGTGGCTACACTTAGTGTTACACCTATTAGGTAGAAATTCAAGATGAAATATACACACATATACAATAGATTAATAACATGGAAGGTTAAGCAATCCAAAATCACCATATTACTTTAGGAGACTAAAGTATTTATACTTCAATTAGTTGGTGGTGACAAGAGGCTTAAAATTCTATCATATTATGCAGATAGGAAGATATTTTTTAAACATTTATATATGGAAAATAAATTATCTGAAGTATAAAAATTTATCTATTGAGCAGCAGTGGCAGAATTCATTTATCTATGACAGAGTCCTTGTAGACCAGGGACATAAGGGGTCATAAAAAGATCTTAAATGTACGATGATGTATATTAAGGAAACCTTAGGTATAGAGCACCGTTCTGGGTTTAACCTTAAATGTTGTTAGGCTAATACTATTGGAACTGTTTTTTTTTAAGTGACAATCTTACTATCTGTATGTCACATAACTACTCAAAGTCTGTATTACTGTTCCATGTATTAGTAGCTACTGAAATAATAGTGAATACGGTGATATCATTTTAAGATGTGATCCTGCATGCTTTTCTCCATCTGTTGTCACAACACTTTTCACTCTAAAGACCATCTCTTCCTTGGGCCCCAACAGCTAGACATGAGTCAGCTACTATTTTGTTAGAGGATGGGATCACAGTTAACCCCCAAACTGAAGGTACAGATTCATACTATGAAGTAAAATGTCAGCCAGCCTTAGCATAAGACAGAACATTCAAATGGAATTGTCAGAGTGAATAATCCTGCCCTACTCTCCCTTTGCTCCAGCAAGCCAAGTACATGAAGGGAGGGATAGGTGACAAGGAGCAGTCACACTGGAAGAGAGCACCTGACTCAAAGACTACAAGTGTCAAAAGACCACTCGCCACTTTTCACCAATGCTAGGGACCAAATGGGAACTGAGTTCGTGGCCAGTTACCACGTGTGTTTTTGTCTGGTAGGAACAGATGATTAACAGCAGGCAGCTGACCATTGTCTTATGGACAGGAACATCCATTCTGACCAACTTCTGTGAACAACCCTCATTCAACAGCTTAGGAAACCTATAGCACCTGCATACCATCCAAATCAAAAATAGAGTCAAAAAACCTGGACTCCTATGGAAGTGGTACAAAGCACATGCACCTTCAGCTGACCCAAGAGGGAAAATATATAGCTGAGAACTACCATTAAGTCTAGAAGATACGAAAAAGATCCTCTTCTGGTACAAGTATGAGAGTAAGAAAGAATTTCGACACTGTAAACTTTTCTTTAGAACTAAGACAATGAAGGCACAAAGGAAGCACATTAACTTGATCAAATTTTTTCTGCTTTCATGTGAATTTTTCCACAAAGATTGATGAAAGATTGTCTTCCTGCAACGTTGATCTGGAATACTTCTCACACACATAGGATGCAAGTATTGTGAAGTTAAGAGTTGGGAATGCATGCCCAACTTTGTTTTAAAAGCTTATGCTGTCAAACATATTTTGTAAATCTCAATTTCTGAGACCTTCGAACTAAAAAAAATCCTTAAATTAAGTTATGGTTTTATGTGAGTAATGCCTAAGGCCAAAGATACCAAAAAAATTAAAGAAAACATACCATCATATTACAAACCCATACATAAATGAAGGACATACTAATGTCTATATTATTCTTAATATATCACATATCTTGGGACTCTTTCTTCTATATATAATTTACCTTGAAAATATTAATACATAACATTGTCATAATACAAGAATTAAAATACTTTATTGTCTCTTCTAATAAATTAAAGCTCTTTAACTTACATTACCTTCTGTAACCTGTATAATAGTGTAGAATCTAGCAAAGATATAAAGGAGATACTAAATCACAGAAAGAATCTGTCATTTATCCAGGCTTTGGTGATTGATTAGAAATAGAAATATACCTGAATCCATCTATTATTTTCCACCCCCAACGTCAGCACAGTGAGCCAAGCTGCTATCATCTTTCATGTGGACTAATAAAATGGATTTCTAACTGGCCCAGATCGATTCACTTGCTTACCTCCAATTCATTTTCTATGCTACAATTAGGGTGAACATCCAAACGTGTTCAAATATTCCCGTGTTTAAAAAGTTCAAATATTTCCCCTTGTGTGAGGGGGAAAAAAAATTACTCAATGTGAGCTAAAAGTTGCTGATTTATCTGTCCCTGCCTACCTCTCCAGGGTCATTTCTCACCACTCTCCTCCAGGATCACAACATTCCAGTAACTCCAGCTCTCTATTAATAGGCTGGCCCTTTGTCTACCTCGGGGATTTTGCAGATATGTTTCCTTTGGTTGGAATGCTTTTCCTTCTGCTAACACTGGGTAATTTTCCACATGCTCCAGATCTCAGATTAGAGAGATATAGAGAGATTATAGAGGGGGAAACACCAAAAACTTATTCCTACAAAAAAGCTTCTCTGAGTTTACAAACTAAAATAGTTGTTCATCTTATATTATCTCATGACAATACCTACTTTTCTTATATAATAAGTGGATTACAATTTATAGTTAAGTATTTATTTCTGATTGTCTGTGTAATTTCTTTATCACTCCACCTCACTCCATGACTGTTTCTAGTTGCTTTGCATTGTGTCTGGCAAGGTATGACAAGTAGCAAGCCAGTCAATAACAGGTATTTGGAAAAGAGTGAATAAATGACTCAAGAAATGGATAGATGGATAAATGCATAGAGTCCAAGGTTAATATCCAAGGAGGCAAAAGCATCTAATAGTCAAGTGTAAAGGATCCATTGTTGGTTAGGTCTAAATCCAGCTTTCCTATTTATATTCTGTGTGACATTGGAAACATTAATAAACTTTCTTAGTCTTCTCTTTTACTTTATGTTTTGGGTTTTACTATTAATAGAAAAATCAAAATGATTGTAGGATAAGAAAAGTTAGCAAAAAAGGTAAAAAGTGAAGAGAATGTAGGGAAAACTGACACGTGAATAAGTTATTGAAAGTGGGTAAAAGATCAAGAAAATGGGTGTTTTGATAGCCTTAGAATGAATGAAATGCTGCCTGAATAGAAAAAGAATATTGTGTAGATATTGAAAGAAAGAAGTAAAGAATGTGTGATAAAGAAACATGAAGGAGAAAATAAGAAGTATAAAAGTTCATGACTGATGGCTTCTAGTTTTGTCATTTCTTTCCCCATTAGAGTGAATGTTTATCTTAAAATGAAAACATACACACATTGTACATTAATGATTAAGCAAAACATATTCACTAAAATAATCTATGCAGTTTTTTGTTACCTTTATATAATAATATTTGTCTTCATTATTATAAATACAAAAATTCTTTTGCACCAGTAAAAGGAAAGGTGATACTCAAGGAACTTTCAAAATAGTTTTACAACATAATTTTCTCTTCAAATGGGTAGGTTCTTGAACAGAAAATGTACGCTGTAAATGGATATGAAAATTGCATATATTGAAATATATAATTTTGCCAATGTCAAGCTAGTAACAAGCACCATTAAAAATAATAACTTTTGAGATTATGAAAGTAGATAATAATATAAATATGACTTTGGTTGCTTGCAACATCTCACTCCTAATAAACAAAAAAAGGGAAGGGGAAAAATTTGAAGGTTAAAATCCTCCACAAACAAGATGCCAGTAGATAATAAGACTAGTTGATTCTAACTAGCTTATGCTTAGCTGGCTCTCTAGAGAGAGAACAATTATTGGTGCTCACTGAAAGAGAGGGGGCAGTCACCTTGTATAAGCCCCCATCTTTCATTCCCCAATCACACAGAAAATTATCTTCATAAACTGAAATGGAGACATGTAGCCCAAACAACAGGTCTCAGTGATCACTGGGAGCCATTTGTTTCATGCATGTTTATTATATTCTGGAATTAAATTTGAGAGTTTAATTTTTTATCAAAATAAATCTGAACTTGTAGCCTTATAGTGGCCTTTAAAACCATTTAAAGTTCTATAATCTCAGGGCATTTTAGTTCTGCATGTACTAATCAAAAGAAAAGAAATTTCCTAATTTTTAAGGTAAAACAAGCATCCCATAAGCTGTAACTGGAACCAATCAGTGTCAGTGGAAAGATTCTTTTTCAGCTTATTCTCCCTTCTTGCTGATTTAAATACTCTGAAAACCGGTAATAAAATAAATGCACTAAGCATTGTTTTGCATGGTTTACTAGATCCCAAACTCTTTGAGGGCAGGCTCCCTGTCTTTACAATTATCTCCTCTCCTATAGCTCTGCTCCATATGGGAAATATTCAGGAAATACTTCTTGAAAACATTTATAACTTAAAAGAATTTAACCTTGTAAAATTTCATTAGTATGTTTTAAATAAAGCAATAAAGTAGAAATAGAAAGTAAACAAGATCCAGAAGATTAATTTGGCTTTACAAAGATTAATGTTACTCTCTGAGTTTATTAGCAACCTCATTAATTAATATTTATTGGGTCCTTACTGATGACACGGCCCTGGTCTTGGTACTGTGGATTAAACTCTCGTTGTTTTGATGCACTCTGCTAAAACAGGATTGACTGCATCTTCCTAAACGAGACCCACAATTGCATCTTCCCGGGAATGTTATGAATCATTTACAACAGTTAGCATTGAAAAGCACAGTTGATGTGGTAGCATTTATTATAAAACATACTCATTTGAAGCAGTAATTGTTCTGCTACCGGGGCACAACCCTTTATCACATCCCTTAAAGAGTTTTTTTTATGAAGATGGAACTTTAATTTTTTCAGTAGCTACCAAGTGCAATGCTTGAGTACCTTTCCTCATTTGTTTTTTATCATGTATCACTACCCAGAGGCAATCATTAGCTAATTTGCTGATTTATGGTTGCAGTTTATGAGCTTTAAACAATGCTGAACCATTTTTGTTCCTTCCTCAGTGCACTGACAGATGAAGAATGTCTGTCCTTTATATTCTTCGCTGTGTAAAGAAAATGCACCTCACTCTGTGTGTTCTTGGCTCCTGTGACATCTGAAATTGCTGCCTTATTACTTTCCTGCTGGATCTTAACTGAAAGCAATGTTTACCTAGCTATGCAATCTGAAAGCTACTAAGGTTCTTTGTGCTGCCACCTATGACAAAACAAGGTCAGAACACCAGCTTAGCATGGGAATCTAATAGCTATTACTTATGCAGTATTCCAGTGACATACATACTGAAGAGAAAAATTGGTTGCTGCTGTGTAGGCTTACAGGGCCTGGCATCCTAGCTGTGTGAGACGTGTTTTCATTATTCAATGAGACACAAACATTCACATTCAAAACTTGTTTTAAATAATGACAGTCTATTTTACCTTCACATGCATGACCCAAATTTTACACTGAAGAGGGGAAAGATTTCGAATGCTTCCCGGGGCTGACCTGGTAGCTGTGTTGTAAGTGCCTCAAAAGCTGAAAAGGCCACAGTGTGAAACAGCATCATTATGCTTCCAAATTTGCTGGCCAAATACACATATCACATAGACAATAACAAGTGCTGGCAAGGATGTGGAGTAATTGGAACACTCCTACATTGCTGGTGGGAATATGAAATGGTGCAGCTGCTTCGGGAAAAAGTCTGGCAGTTCCTCAAATAAACACAGTTTATTCATATGACCCAGAACTCCACTCCTAGGTATATACCCAGAAAACTGAAAACATATGTCCACACAAAAACTTGTACAAAAATGTTCATAGCAGCCTCATTCATTGCATCCAAAAAGTGAAACAACCCAAACGTCCATCAGCTGAGGAATGTATCAACAAAATGTGGTATATCCATACAAGAGAATATTGTTCAGCCATTAAAAATAATGAAGTTCTGATACATGTTACAACATGGATGAACCTTAGAAAACATTATGCTAAGTGAAAGAAGCCAGAGATAGAAGCCACAGATTATATACCTCCATTTACATGGAATGTCCAGAATACGCAAATCCATAGAGACAAATTAGATCAGTGTCGGCCAGGAACTAAGGGCAGGGAGGAATGGGGTGTAATTGCTGATGGGCACAGCGTTTCTCTCTGAGGTGATAAAAGTGTTTTGAAATTAGATTATGGTGATGGTTGCACAAGTTTGTGAATATACTAAAAGCCACTGAATTTACATTTTAAAGGGGTAAATGGTATGGTATGTGAATTTTATCTTTAAAAAATCCCATATTGTTATTGAAGTCCTCATGTTCTATGCATCTTTATATTAATATTAGGCATTGTTATGACATTATTTTTTCACATACACATAAAAAGCTTATTTGGATTAATTTCTAAGAGGCACTTCAAGTATATTAACCACTATTCCACATTTTTATCAAAAAGCCCAGAATTTAATTTTTGAAATATAATTATTAATGTATCTAATTATCACTTGATCTATCATATTTGATATTTCTCATCTCTTTTTATTGATTGAACTCCTAACTCTCTGAATTTCTTTAATATGCTTAACATGCCAATCTTTTCTACTTCAAATAATGCGAATTGGGCCATTACTAATATTCACATTGTTTTACAATCTGAGCTGTTTTTTAATTTGTCCTATTGCCTTTGGGGTAGGAGGAAGAGGATGCTCTTTCTACTTTCTGATTCTGTTTCTAGAAGTCTACTGGAAATACATTTCTATCTCTCAGGCAAAAATAAACATATTTTAAAGGCTTCAAATTGTCAAAATTGCCAATTACATTTACCTAGGACTATAAAAATGATCTCTTAACTGGCATCATACAACCTCTGGCTCCATTTCTCTAATTTATCCTATGCTTTTAATCTTCACTAGGGTACCTTCTGTTACAGTATTTGTCTCCTCAAAAACCTTCAGCAAAGACCACTTTCCTATTGATCTTAGTATAAGTTTCAGTATGGTATTTTGGCTTCTCTGATTTTCCCACCATATTCCACTGATTACTCTATGTACCTTGTAGTCCAGCCAAACAGACTCCTTATTTTTCCCATTTTACCCACACATTCTGGCCACGACCTTTTGAAATCCCACTGTCTGGAATGATTTCAATTCTAGTACTTTTGGGATATTCCTTTCGTTTCTTATGGCTTATGTCAATTGCAGGTAACAAGATATCTTGTTACCTGCAATTGGAACTTTGTCTTGATCCCTAGTTTAATCCTGGTGACCAGACAAATGCTTGGTACAAAGTAGAAATTCATTCAATAAATGACTAAAGAAATAAATATTAATTTATAATCAAATGGAGGAATTAGCAGTATCTGTATATTCTTCTTGATACTTTAATTTTCTCTCCTCCTTCTAAAATCATGTAAAGCTTCCTTTTCATTGTACTCATATCCCACTGTACATTTTAGTTATTTGAGTAGTTATCTTTATTTTCCTCATGTTTTGTTCATTTCCTATTTCCTGAATTTTATAATTCAGCAATTTACAGCACCTTGCACTTGGTCTCTGTTCAGTCAATATTGGCTGAATTAAAGTAATCAACAGAGCTCAATATGCTCACTTCAGAAATTGTATCTGCTTTGCATTGTTTTTGCTGCAGGCTGATTTACATAAATATTACATGATTTGAAAGAGAAAAACTTTACTTAAGAGAAAGTTAGGTGTTTAATTATTTAGTTTTTATTTAACATGGTATATGTCATGATATATTTTGTTTAGGAATTCTGTAATCATATAAAATGTGTCTATTAAAAATAAGTATGATTGACATATGAACACACATTAATAAAACTCATTAAAAAAAACTTGTGGCTTTTGAAAGCGAACATGCATAAGCATTTTCCTACTTTGCAAAAGTTAGTGATGGCAGAGGCTGTAATTACCCAATTGTGATTGAAAATGAGGGATATAGTTCTTCACAACACCTTTGGGATCAGGATTGGTGCCAATGAAATTGTAGAACATTTCTCACTAACTGCTATGTGGGGTGTAGTGGTTGGTGGTGAATATGGGAAGACTAAATCTCAGAAAGCCTCTCTATCAATCATTCTTTCAAAAGAACAGTAATGTTTCATAAAAACTGCACATCCCTCATTTCCTTACCATTACTGTAACTACCATTTCTAGGCAAGGGTATTTTTAGGCAAATTTATAGACTAAATTATAGACTACTGATCACATTACATTCTCCATGGAGAATACTTTATATGTAAGTTTATAAACGAATTTCTCATACAATATAATAGAAAATATAAACCATAGTTGTTACCCTCATTCATCCTAAAGTGGCTACAATTTCCATGTAATGACTCATATAGACATGTTCCACTCATATGTTACTTGATTGGTTACGTGGTGCATGGCTAGTGACTACATGTTGGGAATTAGCTTAGAAAAGTCTGCCTTGAGCTAGATTTTGCCAACCAACTCATCCTATTTGAAAATATATCCATTTGAGAAAATAGAGTTAAAATTTTTAAAATGCTACTAATAAATTAATTGCAAATACAACTTTCTCCATCCACTAAGAAGTCCTGTAATAACTATAGACATTTATAATACAATTTTTCTCAAAATTAGTAGATTTTCCTTGTTTAAAATTTTAACATATTATGGGGGTACAAATGTTTAGGTTACATATATTGCCTTTGCCCCTCCCAAGTCAGAGCTTCAAGCATGTCCATCCCCCAGATGGTGCACACCACACCCATTAGGTTTGAATATACCCATCCCCTCCTCTACCCTCCCACCTGCCTGACCCCTGATGAATGTTACTACTGTATGTGCACTTAAGTGACTAACGGCCAACAAACATGAAAAACATGACTACTAATAGCCAAAAAACATGAAAAAAATGCTCATCTCTAATCATCAGGGAAATGCAAATCAAAACCACCATGAAATATCACTTAACTCCAGTGAGAATGGCTTTTATCAAAAAGTCCCAAAACGATAAATGTTGGCGTAGATGAGGAGAGTTAGGAACACTTGTACACTGCTGGTGGGACTGCAAACTAGTGCAACCTCTGTGGAAAGTAGACTTTCCTTATAGGCTTTAAGTAGTTGCATAAGGCAAGAAAGGACTCCAAGACACAAACACTGCAGAATTTGGTGGTTCTACAACTATGCTAAAGCCCTTGCCAAAACACACACATACACACACACACACACACACCTGACAGTAAAATACCTTAAAAATTACATTTACAATAATTTCCCTTCAATGCATTTTAAAAATAGAAAAAATATGTTATTTTGTTCTAATGAAATGATAGTTATGGCAATTGATATATAATGGTTTTCAGTGCTGTAGAGACAAACAGTAAATAAACTACAACTATCAGTTTTTCCTGAGAAACGTACCTTAGTTTCAAACATTTATTGAGTAAAAATTTTATTTTACATAAAATATACTGTGGTGATTTTAAACAAACTTAGATTAAGAAAATGGTTCTAGTTTTATCTTCTGTTTTGCAAGTTTATACCATGTTTCTCCCAATGTTTGCCAGCTATAAGGTGGAAAACTAAAAATTAAAAATAAGAGGCTAAATTCTCCAGGTTGAAAATAAAGGAAGAGTTTTCCCTCCCCTCTTTTTTTGCAGAGCATTTACTTTAGAAAACTTGTGTTTGTAAGTACTTTCTCCTCTCTTTGAAATGAGAGAGGAGAAAGTACCCAAATCTTTCCAAACACTAGATAGGCCTTTTGTCAGCTTTATGACCTAGCATTGTCTCGAGAACCTAGGAGCCATCCCTTTGAAATGTAAATATCAAGGGGCATAGCATCCCTGTCTCCCAGTTTCTTGCGGATGGGGTGGTAGCAGCCTAACTTTGGTGGGCACCTTGCTCCAAGTTGCAAAACTACCTCCTGTCATAAAGACATGAGAAGTTGTTTTTCCTCTGGTTAAGTCAATTAATTAACACAGATGGTGACCCAAATCACCATGTAAAGTTAGGATGAACTATGTGTGACAAATGGTGCCATTAAGTCCTTTTACTTAAGAACTAGTTATTGTTTATCTTGAAAACAGGTATGTGATGGGTCTTATGTGCTTGGCTATAAAAGAGTGAGTTTACTTTCAGTCTTTGTAAACTCTTAGTAGATTGCCTGTGATGTGCATCACACTCTGGTTCAATCATCATTATTCAATAATAAAAGTGTTTTCTTTCTCTACTTTCTTCATGGAGAGGATTTATGGGTTAGGAAAAGATTTTGGTTTTTTAAATTATATTTCCCCAACAATTCATAAGTTTTTAACATATATAGGTATGTTACTTGGGAGCAATGAATATAAATCAATTAATTACATATTAGGTTATTAAGTATACAATGTCCAATTTCCTTAAGTACTAAGTTTGACAGTTAATATCTCTGATATTTCATTTTGATATACATTTTTTTTAAATCGTGATGGTACATCCTCATTCTCTCAAATGCACATTTTGGCTTGTGATTACCTTTCAAATTTTTTTTTTACAAGCGATTTTTGTGAAACCATGGCTAAGTAAAAAATTCGTGTTATTTTTGAATTTGAGTTCCATCATGGAAACAATACAGTGCAGACAGCTCGAAATATCAATGAAGTGTTTGGGAAGGATGTGGCTAATGAACATACAGCGTCGATAGTTTGGGAAGTTCCTTTCTGGTGATTTTAATCTTGAAAATAAGCCATGTGGGTGACCTAAGACCAAGGCGGATAATGATGAGCTGAAAGCTATAGTGGAAGCGAATCCATCTCAACCTACGTGTGAATTAGCAGCAAGGTTTGACTACTATTCCAACAATGTTGGACCATTTGAAACAAATTGGCAAGGTAAAGAAGCTGGATAGATAGGCTCTCAGTGAATTAAATGAGTATCAGAAAAGAAATCGTCTCAAAGCTTGCCTCTCTTTGCCTTCACGACATAAAAGCGAATCATTTCTACACCGTATTGTTATGTGTGATGAAAAACATATTCTTTTTGCCAATCTCAAGCATTCAGCGCAGTGGTTGAATAAAGATGAAGTGGCAAAATACAGTCGAAAACGGAATATTCATCCAAGAAATCTAATGGTATGTGTTTGGCGGTCTGGCACTGGTGTTATCCACTAGAGCTTCATGATATCTGGTCAATAGATGACAGTGGATGTCTACTGCAATCAGTTGGACAAAACAATGAGGATGCTTGCAACTAAGCAGCCAAGATTGGTCAGCGGAGATAGGCCAATCCTCTTGCATGACCACATGTCGCAAAAAACAATACTGCTCAAGTTACAGAGGTTGGACTGGAAACTCTCTGTCATCCACCGTATTCACCAGACTTCGCACCAAATGATTACCGCTTCTTCCAGGCTTTGGACAACTTCTTGCAAGAAAAAATATTCGATTCTCAACAAGCTGTGGAAAACACCTTTCGTGATTTCATAGCCACTCGCTCTCCAGGCTTCTTCACCGTTGGCATAAGCAAGCTACCGTTAAGATAGCAAAACTCTGTCGATGGTTTAGGCGCATCCTTTGATTAATTGTACTGCATCTTGTTTGAGATATAATAAACTAAACTTCTGATTCGAAATCAGACATTTCATATTTAACAACCTAATATATTTTACAGTTAAGAATATATTTAATGAAGTCTTTAAAAATGATTGGTTTTGCTTAATGTTATAAACTGATTTTATTGTTAAATTAAGAAATCACTGTCCTTGCATAATTGGTATTTGTTAGATACTTTTGCATTTCTCTTCTCCTTGGGTTACTAACTGGCACACTATTAATCACTAAACCTCTAGCCAAACATCTGTTACTATACCACCTCCTACGGTTCAGTTCAGTAAGTAACTGTTTGAGCATCATTATGTGCCAGGCTACATGCACAGGGGCTATGGGTACAAGACAAAGCATGATGGTCTTGGGGAAGTGGTTTCAGGAAACTGCCTTTCTAGCAAGCCTCCTAATTTTGATGCAGGTGGCCTGTAGCCCACATTTTATAAAACACCATTTACGAAATTGACTACCCTGCCTCTATTTCCTTCTACATCCAAAATCCAAAAGCTTAACATATCCATAGAAAATTGCTTAAAATATATACAAGTGCACAAGCAGGTTGCAACGTTGCATGTCTAATACTAACATGTATAAAACTCCCCATCTAGAAATGAAGACAGAGGAAATATGCCAAAGGTTAAATTGCGAGAGAGATGGAGGTGTATTTTCTTTTTATTCAGTTCCTGGCTTTTTGTATATTCTATCTATTCTTCAATACACTATAGCTCACGTCATCTCTGTAAGGATTTTCTTGGTCACCAAAACCTGAAATTCCTGGTCTACCTTGAAATCATACCATCATGCATTTATATCTCTTTTATCATGTTTATCGTAGTACTGTGTATACCCTTTTATTTCCCTTTTATGTTGTAAGCTTTTTGAAGATAGGATAAATTTCTTATTTATATTTTCAACCTATATTTAGTTACAAAGCAGACAAAAGATGTACAATTTAGAATAGTTAAATCGATTAATCTTCACATAAATTTGAATTTAAGCATTTTGTTGCCAGAGAAATTATCCAATTCTTTGAAAGAAAGCAAAAAGGTAGGCAGCACAATCTTTACATATCACACAGGAGCAACAGCTACCCAAGGGCTTTCTAGGGATGAATTTGGTTCAATTCACTGTTTTCTCTTGACTTTATTGACTAACTCTTGGATTTTCTCTGGTAGAGATGCAAATAATTCCTATCTAGTGGAACAGATAACCATGAAGATTGAAGGTCTGTTAGAAATCAACCAGTTTATATCTAATTAAACAGTTGTATCTTATCTTAACATTTCTATTAAATTGACCATAAATATCCTAGCTTCTTAAATGCTCCTTGAACTGATCATATCAGTAGTTTCCTCATTAATTAATGACTTAAATAGAATCTTCAGACACAAGCTCACGTAATATTCACCTAAAAGTAATGATTTTACCTCTTTGAAAATTATACTTTAACACTAACATTTTCCTTATTAAAAGAACACTTTCTATTTTTAAACATCACTTAGAAGTTACTTACATGTAGTAAAAATAATGCTATTTTGAAACATCTCTATTATAAAAAAAAATAAAGTACACCATTAAGTTCTATTCCAATTGAAAATCTAATGAGCTAGCTCTAAAATAGGCAATTTAACATCTTTCTATGGATTATCAATATGGACTTATCTTAACTATTAACCTGCTTCGTCTGACAGTATGTATCTGTGCTTACTATTGAGTTTGGATTTCAATGGCCTGACAAGTAATGTCCTTCAGAGAAATGAGTTTCTTTTTCCCTAAATTAAATCTTTCCCAAAGACACAGAAGGAGCTTTCGATGAGATTCATAAAACGCTGTTAATATGAATCATAGACCATGATTAAGCCTCTGTCGAATTTTATAGTGGATAAAGATCTCTTAAGATCTCCCTTGTGCCTCAAGGTTTATTAGAAATAATTTTAACCTTATGGTAGAAATAGGAAATAGCACGCTGCCCAGTTGTCCTTGTGGAAGAATCCGATGGCTCACTTGAATGGGATAGAAGTGCCAGTGTCCACTTTTTAATTTAAATTAATTTATTAGCATTTCAGTTAACTTAAAACAGTGTGAACTTTGAAAAGCACAAGAATTTTTAGATAATAACACTGGGGCTCATGAATGCTTTCTAAAACCCAAGAGCCTCAGTGTAGTAAATTAGGCTTTGTTACCCAAGACTTGGGTCAAATCCAACCCTTGACACTTACTAACTCTCCACTTTTGGGTAACCTCTCAGAGCTTCAATCTCCTATCAGGTAGAATGGAGATGTGCATCTTTATTTTAATGAGTCTGCTGGAAGGATAAAATGAGAAAACTAATATAAATACCTGGTCCAAAACCTGGTAACACAGGTCAGATTTTCAACGTATCTCAGTTGCCATTTTAACAAACTCTTTCGGCATCTGCCTTTTGACCAGCTTGAAGCCACTATTAATCTTAACTAAGTGCAGACACCCAGTACTTGGGAAAAGATATAGTTATTTTATAGTGCCATTGGGAAATACATTTACATTTATTATGAGTAAATGATTGGCAAAGATAAAATTACCCCTGAAAAATTACTCTATCCCAGCCTTAAGGCTTTTGTTGATATTTCCAGCTTTAACTAGTCATGTGATATTTAGTATCTGAAGAGGTTATTTAAAGTAATTTATTTATAATTTGTATGAATCGTACTTCCAAAACGGACTCTGAAAAGTTCAGAGTCCATCATCAGGGTAATTTGACACAACATTTACTTAAAATACATAGGGATTTTTTATTTCTATTAAAATTAAATTATTGTAATTTCAGGCACTAGTCTGATTTCAAATTGTCAGACTACCTAGCACAAAGCTCATGTCCGTCCAATTGAGACTACTGCTGAGGAGAGGCTGAGGCAATACCTCCAAAGAGGGTGGGCATGAGCTGCATGGGTATGGGCCTTAGAGAACCAACAGGGCAACTGTGACCCTTAGATCCCTGATCCCCCTGCTGAATCATCGCTGTCACATGCCACCACGACAAAAGGGATTTTGTTATACCCTCCAGCCTTGTTCTAGTTGGGAGAAAGCTGCAAATCACTTGTCTAAGAAACAGAATATGGCTCCAGAATGACCCTCTCACCCAGTACCCTGGCCTCGGCATGCTTGAGGACCCCAGGGTCTCCTCCCTAGGTTGCTATAGCAGCCTCCCAAATGGTCGCTCATCTCCATTTTTTTTTTTTTTTTTTTGAGACAGAGTCTCACTCTCTTGCCCAAGCTAGAGTGCCGTGGTGTCAGCCTAGATCACAGCAACCTCAAACTCCTGAGCTCAAGCGATCCTCCTTCCTCAGCCTCCCAGGTAGCTGGGACTATAGGCACGCACCACCATGCCCGGCTAATTTTTTCTATTTTTAGTTGTTTGCCCAATTGCTTTCTATTTTTAGTAGAGATGGGGTCTCACTCTTGCTCAGGCTGGTCTTGAACTCCTGAGCTCAAACAATCTGCCCACCTCGGCCTCCCAGAGTGCTAGGATTACAGGCGTGAGCCACCGCGCTGGCCTTTTTTTTTTTTTTTTAATTTCAGAGTATTACAGGGGTACAAGTGTTTTGGTTACATAATTTGCTTTTGTACAGTTTGAGTCAAAGTTGTAAGTGTGCCCATCATCAGACAGTATACATTGTACTGTTAGGTGTGAATTTACCCATCCCCTCTACCCCCCTCCCAGCGGTTTGATTTCCATTGAGTTTTACTTCCATATGTTCACATAAATATTGGTTGATTAGTTCCAGGTTAGTATTGAGTACATGTGGTGTTTGTTTTTCCATTTTTGCGATACTTAAAAGAATGGTCTCCAGTTCCATCCAGGTTGTTGCAAAAGATATTAGTTTACCATTTTTTTTTTATGCTGGACTAGTACTTCATAGTATACATACACCACATTTTATTAATCCACTCATGTATTGATGGGCACTTGGGTCGTTTCCACATCTTTGCAGTTGTGAATTGTGCTGCTATAAACATTCATGTGCAAGTGTCTTTTTTATAGAATTTTTTTTTTCTTTGGGTAAATACTTGGTAGTGGGATTGCTGGATCAAATGGTCAATCTACTTTTAATCCTTTGAAGGATCTCCACACTACTTTTCACTAGTTTGCAGTCCCACCAGCAGTGTATAAGTGTTCCTTTCTCTCTGCATCTTCACCAGCATCTGTTGTTTTGGGACTTTTTGATAAGAACCATTCTCACTGGAGTTAGGTGATATCTCATTGTGGTTTGATTTGCATTTCCCTGATGATTAGAGATGTTGAACATTTTTTCATATGTTTGTTGGTCATTAGTGTATCTTCGTTTGAAAAGTTTCTGTTCATTTCTTTTGCCCACATTTTAATGGGGTTGTTTGTTTGTTTTTCTTGTTGATTTGCTTGAGTTCTTTGTCGATTCTGGTTATTAGCCCTTTATTAGATGTATAGCATGAGAATATTTTCTCCCATTCTGTAGGTTGTCTATTCACTCTAGTGATAGTTTCCTTGGCTGTGCAGAAGCTTTTTAGTTTGGGTCCCATTTATTTATTTTTGTTGTTGCTGTGATTGCTTTTGGGGTCTTCTTAATAAATCCATTTTCTCATTATAGATTTGTCCTCTACATTGTTGTTAGGATTAACTACCCCCAAATAAATATGATTATTTCCCTTCCTTGCCTAAAAGCCTCTGCTGGAAAAATGAGCAAAAATTATACCCTACTTGCTTTAATACAATGTAAATCCTTTGGCATTTGTATGTTGCTATGGGCTGAATTGTGTACCCCAAAATTCATCTGTTGAATTCCTAACCCCCAGTACCTTACAGTGTGACTATATCTGGAGATAGGTCCTTTAAAGAGGTATGAGGTCATATGGGTGGGTCCTAATCCAGTATGACTGGTGTCATTATGAGAAAAGGAGATTAGGATACAGATAACACATAAGACCGAGAGGTGACCATGTTAAGGATGCAGTGGGAAGGCAGCCATCTGCAAACCAAACAGAGAGGCCTCAGAAGAAACAAAACCTGCTGACAACTCTTCCTTGGACATCTAGCTTCCAGAACTCCAGGAAAATAAATTTCTGTTTAACCCACTCAGTCCATGGCATTTTGTTATGGCAGCCACAACAAACTAATACCGATGTGTTAAAGGGATATTCACTAAGTTTGTTTTACTTATATAAGACTCTATGAATGAATTAGAATGTAGTGTTTGAGAGATAGGCAGTGGATATTAATACACAATTTATAGAGTAACTGAAATCGCTATGTAACTGTACGAAAATGTCCATCCTGTGTATTAAACAAAGAAATGTAAACCAGAATAAACACTGATTTTAATACCTATCAAATAAAGATTTTTTTCTTTTTAATTATTTTTGATAATACCCAGAGTGATTAAAGAAGGTCAAATCCATTACTTATGACAGCTCTATTTGTTACAACCTTTATGGAACACAATTAAGAAAATCTCATAAAGAGATTTAACAAAAGCATAACATACAGTACAGCCCAGAAATTCCATTTTTCTTAAAAAATTAATGAAAATCATCTTAGAAATTGAGAGTGTGTGTGTTTGTGTGTGTATGTGCATGTGTGTAGGGGATCACATTTACTTGTCTTTACTGAAGTATTACTTATAATGAAAAATTAAAGATCACCTACATATGTAACAACAGTATAATGAGGATCACTTTAATTTTAACTCTGCCTATCATACCTAATCATTTAAGCCAGAACAACCTGCTAAAATGCCATAGCTCTGTTTCCTCCATCCTTAAATTACACACACACACACACACACACACGCAAACACACATTTTGTGGATACTGATTTGTTGCCACACGAGATTGCCCTAGAGCTGTGAGCTCTCAGTCATGACTACAGATTTCCCTGTCTTTGGCCTTTACATATTAGGTATTTGGTATCTTTCCTTTCCTTGATCTTGGATTCAGTCTTCCTTTACGGATTCAGCTTTTGTATCCTCTGCTTCTTGGGCCTTGCTGTTTCAGTGAGTTCTTGCTTAAGCTACAACTCGCTAGAGCCTGTCGCCAATCTACTCACTGAGCTTGTGAGGAATGAGGCTATTTTTAGTTACCAACTTCACACTATGTAGCTATTAAATGCATTTACCATATAATTTAACAATTTATAGTCATTAAAGT
>RJWJ010032208.1:0-18670 GCA_004363605.1 Indri indri
CTGAGCTAGATTCAGATGGAGCTAGCTAGGTGAAGAGCTACGTAAGACTGGCCTAGGCAGAGAAGGCTGTATGTGAAATTACCTGGAAGTGAGAAAGACAGTGCCTGAGGTTGGAGGAACTGCAAGTTCAGTAAGGTGGGAGTAGGCTGCCCTTCATGTGGAGACTGGAGTGCAAGTCAGTCGTTGAGATATGTTTGATGGCTAATTCTGTCATTCGATGGATCAACTGTGTCCCCCAACTTAATGTCAAATTCCTTGCTTAATATGCTCTTGCCCACTCTGTTTTAAGCAAGTTTTAAATAATCAACAATTGAATGTTTCACATACATAATAAAGCTTCTTTACATAACAAGATAAAGAAATTGAACGTACAACCTCTTTCCTCTTTACAAAAACGGTTGAAAACTGTCAGAATGGTTTTCCGTAGAGCACATTTACATATCATTACAAATGTGAAAAGCATGACTGGAATTTCCAGTTATCAGTGGGTGAAGATGCCCTGACACTTCGGAATGTATTTATTTAATTTTTAAATAAAATTTTACATTGAACTATAAAACACACAGAAAATTGCACAAGTAATAAAGGTACAACTCAATGAATTTTCACAAAGTAAAATATCCTTCAGATTTTAAAAAATAGATTATTGTTGTCCTCCAAAGCTCCCCCATGCCACCTCCCAGTCACTAACCTTCTCTTCCCCCAAAGATAACCAATATCCTGATTTCTATTATCATAGAGTAGCTGTGCCTGTTTCAACTCTATATAAATGGAATCACACAGTCTAAACTCTTTGCACTTGGTACTCATCATTTGTTTTTGTGAGATTCATCCATATTGTTGGATATACTAATAGTTGGTTTTCACTGATGTATAGTATTCCATTGACTAGACCACAGTTTATTTATCTATTCTACAGTGAATACAACTTTAAATTATTTCCAGTTTGGGGAAATTAAAAATTGCACTACTATAACCATTCATGATTATGCGTTATGATATACATATGTACACATTTCTGTTGGGTTTATGCCTAGGGTTGGAATTCCTGGGTCACGGGTATGTATATATTCAGGCTTAGTTGATATCAACAGTTCTCCTAGGTGGTTGCACTAATTTGCACTACTGGGAGCAATGTGAGTTCTATTTACATCTACATCCTTGCATCCAGCTTACATCATCAACATTTTTACTACAAGCTCTTCTGAAGAGTGTGTAGTGATAACTTATTGAGGTTTATTTGCATTTCCCTAATAACTAATGATGTTGAGCACTTTTTCCTATGATTCGCCCTTCAAATATTTCTTTCGTGAAGTGTTTGTTTATACTTTTGCTCACTTCTCTATTTGGTTGTCTTTTTCTCATTGTTTTGCAGACATTCTTTATATACTGTATTAATTTCCTAGAGCAGCCATAACAAAGAACCACTAACTGGGTGGCTTAAATAGCAGAAATTTATTATCTCACAGTTCTGGAGGCTAAAACACTGAGATCAAAGTGTGGACAGAGTTGGTTCCTTCTGAGGGCTTTGAGAGAAAATCTGTTCCATGTTTCTCTCTTGGCTTCTGGTGGTTTACTGGCAATTTGGGGGGTTCTTTGGCTTATAAATCTCTACCTTCATCTTCATGTGGCGTTCTCCCTCTGTGTGTGTCTCCGGAATTTGGAAATTGTGTCCAAATTTCCCCTTTTATGAGAGCACTAGCTATATTGGATTAGGTCCCATCCTATTCAAGGATGACTTCATTTTAACTAATTTCATCTACAATGACCCTGTTTCCAAATAAGGTCACATTCTAAAGTACTGGGGGTTAGGACTTTGACCTGTGAATTTTGAGTGGTAACAACTCAATCCATAACATATATGTTTTGAAAAAAATGTTCTTCCAGGCTGTGGTTTGCTGTTATCCTCCCTTAATGGTGTTGTGGTAGATTAAAGATGGCCACAATTCTTCTTCACTTTCCCCATTGAGAGCTGGAATTCATCACCCCCTCTGTTGAATCTAGGCTTGCCCAGTGACTGCTCAACCAATGAAACATGTTGAAAGTGATGCTGCACCAGTTCTGGGCCTAGCCTTAGAGAGAAAGGGCAGATTCTACTTCTTCCCTCTTGGAAGACTTGTTACAAGTCTTGGGGCATTCACTCTTGGGACACCAGGCTGTGAGAAGCCCAAGCCACAAGGAGAAGCCGTACATAAGGGCTCCTGAGCCAGCAGCTGCAGCCAAGGTCCCAGCAACTAACCAGCATTAAGTAACCATCCAGGTGAAGAAACCATCTTGTGGGTTCCAGCCCAAGTGATCTCTAGGGGACTCAACCCAACCAACACCATGTGCAGCAGCACATCTGCCCACCTGAGCCCAGGCAGCCCACAGAGAATCATCAGAAGGAGTAAAATGGTTGCTGTTTATGTCATTCAGTTTTGATGAACAGAAGTTCTTATTTTTAATGTATTCCTGTGTCGATCTTCTTCTTTAGGATTAGGGCTTTTGTGTCCCATTTAAAGAAATACGTGCCTACTTCCAAGACATAAGTATTGTGCTATGTTATTTTCTAAAATTTTATTGGTTTCATATTTTAATGTATGTTATCTAAATGATTTTTGTGTATGGTATAATGGAATGGGAGCATATGCCTTTGAATTTAATAATAATGATAATGTTTTTGAGTTTAGAATTAAGTGTGCAGTGTAAAACACAAACGTAGTAGTAATTTAACATCACAAGTAAGCAAAAGAAAATCTGAAACCCTCATAATTATTTTACCTATCTGCTATCTCATCACTTCCCATCAGGTCTCAAGGCAATGAAGATTTAATCATCTATTCAATCATAAAATATTTACTGAGAGCCAGGATTTACATTTCTATGTGCCAGGATCTGAACCAGGTGCTGACAAACACCAGATGAGATATAGGCCCTCACTTCATAGAATTACAGCCTCGTGGGAGAAATGGGCAACAAACACATCATTTACATCGCTGAATGTTGTGAAAGAAAAGCAGAGATGCTGTGGGGGCAGAGAACACCAACTTCCACCTTAGTCCAGGGCTCAGGGCTGCATCAGAGCTATTCCTTGCAGAGTTGATGTTAAGCCAAGACCCATGGGATAGGTATTAGTTATCTAGAAGAAGAGTTGGGGGAAGAAACTTCCAGGCAGAAGAAAACACAGCACGTGCAGAGGAATTACAGCAGGGAAGAACACAGTCTCGTGTGGTCAAAGGAGAGAGGATGAGGAGGACACAGGTAAGGCTGAAGAGATAGCCAGGGGCTAGACTTACAAGGCTTCTTAAAGGAATCTGGACTTTATCTAGCAATGGGATGCATTTGAAGGTTTTAGGCAGGGAAGCAGCATGATCAAATTTGTGTTTTTTGAAGATCACTAAGGAAGCCATGTAAGACAAAGCAGAAGAGGACCAGAGTCTGATGTAGGTTTCAAAATGCCTGTGGTGGCCCCAAGGAAGGGGCCCTCATTCCACCTCTTTGCTCAGTCGCTGAGAACACAGCCAGAAAGGTGATGTGGTGGCATACTGGAGCCAGCTTGCTCTGGCTGGTGATAGCCTGTTGTGAAATTTTCAGGAGTTTTATGAGCCAGTTGTTAAACACAGCTATTATTTAAAATTAAATTATGTAAACTTACAATTAAATAACATGTATTAAAAATAAATCTAATAGAGGTGGCGAATAAGTGCATGAATAGACGTTCAAGGTCATTAGCCATTAGGGAAATACAACTGAAAGGTACAATGAGATACCTCCACACACCTATGGCTAAAGATTTTTTTTGAAATATTGATAATAACAAGTGCTGACAAGGATGAGGAACAACCAGATCTCTCGTACATTGCCGGTGGCAACATAAAATGGCACAGCCACTCTGGAAAACCGTTGGCAATTTCTTATAAAGTTAAACATATGCTTATCCTACGAGCCAGCAGTGGCACTCCTGCGTATTTATCCTAAAGAAATGAAATTTTGTGTTCACACAAAAACCTGTACGGTGTTCTAGACATGAGAAAGTAAAAGAAAAAGGTTAATAATGCAGATTAAACTTAAAAGTGTGTCATATCTATAGCTGTTACATTGTAAATAGCCTGAAAAACTGAGGAATATCTCTCTAGTATTTGAAAACCGCTATCTGATTCGAAAAGAAGTCACTCATGCTACTGAAGAAGGAAGTTCCCAACATATATCTTTGTTGTTTTACTTCATATTAATCCTTAATGTAAACAAAAATATTAACCAATGGTCACGTCAGAACCATACCCATTTGTTAATTGTATGCTGGATGCAATAGCTTGTCCGTAAGAGTTGAGCAAAGATCAACAAAAGTTTTCTATGAGACTCAATTGCCTCTACGGAATGTACAACAAAAAGTACATATATTTTATTATTATTTGTAAATTGTGCACTGTACATCTTTATTTCAGTAAAACATAATAAACCTATGTACATATGCACACATGGATATATGTGCAGTCAATCCTCATTATTTGCAGATTTCATATTTGCAAGTTTACCTATGTGCTAAAATTTATTTGTATAAATTTCAATCAACACCCATTGTGCTTTTGCAGTCATTTGTGTACACGCAAATCATGGCAAAATATTTGAGTTGTTTGACATACCCATTCTCAGCTAAGGTTAAACAAGTCAACAGCACTGCCTGCTTGTCTCAGCTCTGACACTGTAACAAGCGCACTTCCCACTGTCTATCTAGTGCCACATTTTTTGTACTTTTATGCTTTTTGTTGGACATTCCTATCTCGCTGTTTAAAATGGCCCCTGAGTACAGCGCTGAAGTGCTGTCTAGAGTTACTAACATAAGAAGACTGTATGTGCTTCATGGAGAAAATACGTGTTAGATAACCTTTGTTTGCCCATGAGTTCTAGTGCTGTTTGGCCATGAGTTCAATGCTAACGAATCAAAAATATATATTGCAGGGGCCGGGCGCGGTGGCTCACGCCTGTAATCCTAGCACTCTGGGAGGCTGAGGCGGGTGGATCGTTCTGAGCTCAGGAGTTTGAGACCAGCCTGAGCAAGAGCAAGACCCCGTCTCTACTAAAAATAGAAAGAAATTAATTGGACAGCTAAAAATATATAGAAAAAATTAGCCAGGCATGGTGGCACATGCCTGTAGTCCCAGCTACTTGGGAGGCTGAGACAGTAGGATTGCTTGAGCCCAGGAGTTTGAGGTTGCTGTGAGCTAGGCTGATGCCACGGCACTCGCCCCAGGCAAGAGAGTGAGACTCTGTCTTAAAAAAAAAAATATATATATATATATATTTATTGCATAAGGTGTCTTGAAACGGAAACACACATAAAACATGGTTACATATCGACGGGTTGATGAAAATGTGACCAGAGGCTCTCAGGAATGTTACTGTATATTTCTCGTAGGACCAATGGTTCAGTATTCACTGTTTCAGTGTTTGAATCCACTTTATAGAGCTCATAGAACTAGAGAGAATAATGAGACTCCACTGTGTACATGCACGTACATTTCCCCCCTGCAAGAGCCGGTTGTTAAACATTTGCCAACACACCGCTGAGGCCGGCCCTGCAGGAGCTCAGCACACTGTGGGCTGTCGGCGAACCACACTGCTTGTGGCTGCATGGTTGTCTCTTGACGCAGGATCTGAGCGATGCATCTTCCTGTTGGCCCCAGTGTCCAGGCTTTCTGTTAGAGAGCCTGAGTATTGGGTCTTGGTGACCCAAGTTTGAATCCTACCTCCCTAATTTACTAGCTGTGTATCCTCAGGCAAGTGACACTGTGCTTCATTATCCTCAAAAGAGACTGATAGCTGTCTCACGGTTTTGATGTGAGTCCTAGTGAGATCATGTATGTGAAATGCTCAGCTCAGTGCCTGGCACATGGCAGACAGTAAGTCCATGTTAATCCCCCCATATGCCACCCCAGGCTCTGGCAAAGGGCGAGGGCGGGGAGGCATGCCACTGTCTGCTCGGGCCTTGCATGGCGGAGATTCGGGCTGCAGCAGTGTTGTGCCCAGTCATTCCACATCAGCTTTCAGCACGAATGCTCAGTCTGTCTGAAAGGCCCAGGCTGGGTCCTGCAGTGGAGATGCGCAAGCCTGAGATTCTAGAAGACCTGCTGCCCGAGAGGGGTCCCCTCTTTCTAGGACCACACAAAGGGCCCCCTTTCCAGTCTAATTCTTGTGGCTTTCCTGTGATGACAGAAAAAAATAGGCAATGTTCTAGCTGGTGTCTCTGTCTGTGGCTTTTGGCTTTGTGGGTGTGGGGGGAGGGGGCGGGGGATGGGGGGATGTTTGCTTAGTCTGTTTCTCTCCCCGTGTCCTAATACCCTGATCTGGGCTTTGGAAGCCCCAGCTGCCCCAGCTCGGATCTCGCTTAGTCTGACTCAGCTTTACCCTCAAGACACAGTCTCATCTCTGAGTCATCAGGCTGAGTGCCTGCTTTCGAGGACACAAGTCTGGCACTCCCGCCCCATCTTCCCAGGAAAGGTGCTATGTCTCTACACCCCAGTGCCAGCCCCATGACTAATTTGGCTCATGATGCCCAGAAACCAAGAAACAAGTTCTTCATGAGCTCAGAGAAGGCAGACGGAAAAGTGCATGAGATGCAGAGGATGTAGGAGTTGGGATGTCTGGGTTTCTGTTCCAGCTCCACCAACTAGTTTGTGTGACCTTGGGCTAGTCATGGAACCCTCCTGAATCAGGCTTTCTCTTCCCTAAAGCAGAAATAGTGATCCACGCTGGGACTATGCCACTGGGATGTTGGGAGGCCCAAATGAAATAATGTGAAGTACCCCAAATATGAGGGCACAAACCTTAGTCTGTAGGCTGGATCTGAGCTACAAACTCATTTCATTTGGCTCGAACAGTGTTGGCCCATATGTAAAGTGTTTAACGTTTAAAAAATAACTTCCTAAAAAATTGGGAGACGTCCTTAAATACCCAATTTACTGCTCTCTTAAAAAATGGGAGGAACTGGCCATATTAACTCCTTTCCCTGGATGCGGGGAGCTGAGTAGCCGCTGCCCCTTCGCTTGGACAAGAGCTTGGAGCTGCTCTGAAGCTCACCGCAGTCCCCACCACTCCCTATTGTGTCCCAACACTGGGGCCAAGCCTCCTCTGCTGTTTGCCCTTTATTCTTGCTCTAGGGTATTGATTTGCCCTAGTGGAGCCCTAGTCGAAGTGAAATCATTCTAATAACCACGTTTCTACCAAAGCAGAAATGAAAGTCCCAGGAAGTAACTTGCCTCAAATTATCTTCTCTACCTGGGTCACAATGTCAAAATGAAATCCCTTTGGTTAAGTGTTACCCTGTGGAATAGGGGCACGTTGAAAGATGCGCACGGTGGGTCAGAGCTGGGATCTGGGGTCCCACAGGCTCCACTGCACTCTATTCCCACGTGCCTGTTTGTTCTCATCTGCGACAGGGGAAGTAGGAGCAGCTCCTTTCTCCCAGGGTTATCAAACACAATGGCCTGCCCAGCTCTTAGTAAGCTGGTCATTTAAGGTCAGCGATTGAAACGCAAATATTCTGAACTGATAAAAAACTGAAGTGGGAGGTGGGAGTATGAAGTGAAAGACGTAGGATTCTTGAGTAGGGCTACGGCAAAGACTGGAAGGGAAAAAAGGAAATGAACGAAGACATGACTTAGGAGAGGTAAAAGTTCTGTGACTGCCAGCGCGCCCCCCGTCCCCCGCATCCGCGGGCTCGGACCTCGCTGCGGGCACACTCCCAGCTACCAGACTGGGTTCTAGTCCCGGACTGGGAAGTCATCGCCTTGCTCAAGGCTGTCCCCGCATCTACCAAATGAGGATAGAAACGTCCAGATGAAGTGAGATAAATGTATGAGAAAGCGCTTTGGGAATCTGAAAAGCGGTATACACAGGTTAGGAGTTTTCTGGTTTCTTCTCTAAAAGTTTTTCTCCTAAACTCACGTCCAAGGGCTTTCTGAGTTTATCGAGGCTAAGACCCTCCCTTCGGTTTCGCAATTCTGCCCCTTCCTACACACCAAAGCCCGCGCCGCGTCAGAAGTCTTTTTTTTTTCCCCCAGCGAAGGCGGGGTCTCGGGCGGTGTTGGCAGCTGGCGACGCGGGGCGAAGCGGCGGCTGGGCGCGCCGGGCCAGTCCCGCATCCGCCGCGGTGGGTGTGCCCGGGGGTGTGCGCCCGGGGTCCAGGCCGAGCCCGCCGGCGAGAGGGCGCCTGGAGGGTGTGCGCGCCCCGGACGACGACGGTGCGCCAGCCCGGGGGTGCGCGCCCGGGACGCGGACTGTGCACCCGGAGGCTGCGTGAGCCCCGAAGCCGGAGTGTGCGCCCGACCGCGCCGGCCCCGGGCCCCGCGCGCCGCCTCCCGCCGGACTTCCGCAGCTCGCGAAGGTAAGGGGCTCTGCGACCCGGGCCCGGGGCAGTGCGTCTGCCGCTGCGTCCAGCACCCCGCCTGCGCGACCTGGGGCTTGGCCCCGGCGCTCGGCCACGCTCCTCTCATTTCTGCCGCCCGCCTCGCCCCCTCCCCAGCGCCGCGTCCCCGGCTCCCTTTTTAAGGCAGCGGCTGCGGCAGCCTGGGCCGACCTGGCCCCCCACCTCGGAGCCTGGGGTCCGCGACAGCGCGGGAGGGGGGCTGCCGGGGCTGCGCGTGCTGCTCCCCGCTCCTTTTTCAGTCCAGACAGGCTCCCCACGCCCCAGTTCTGGGGAGGGAGGAGGCCGGCGGGGAGGGGGAGGCCACGCTGTCCTTGAGGCTCAGGTGGTGCAGCCCCCGCCCAGCTTTTCCGAGCGGGGCGCTGCGGTCGAGGATGCAGCCTCCGGAATTGGGGTTCCCGGCTGCCGGGACCACGCAGAATCAAGCTCCTAGTCTCTCTCCTTTCGCTACAGCCGCCCCCCAGTTCCTGCTCTGGCACCCTTGGGCCCCTGGCTGAACTTCCCGGCGCTCCCGTTGGGCGGTGACCTTGCGTGGAGGCTGTGGGGCAGCTTCAGGAGGGCGCGCTAGATGCTAGACGCCGCCGAGGGCGCTTTGCCCAACCGGTGCTCCGGCTTGGTGAGCTCCTTTCCCTTTGGCCTCTCCCAGAGGGTCAAACTTTTGACTCCAGGCCCTTTGTTTCTGTAGACTGGCCAGGTATGGGAGTTGGAAACTCGAGCCTCATGGTCCCTACGCCGGGTCTGAACCTACTCTTGCCCTGAGCATCGGTTGGGCATCTGTCAGGGCTGCAAAACCCCACAGTCTTAGTTCCCAAGCACCCTGGGGTGCAGGCCTTTAGGGCATGGAGGGAGTATTTTCCAAGAGATTCCCCCTCCCCAGGGTGACCCCCTGAGGTCTGGGCAAAGTCTTGGACCAAATAGGGCCTGGGGAGGATGAGAGGCAGCCAGTGGCCAGGTGGAGGCCTGGGAAGAAAACATCTGGAATTAAACGATTCTCAAGGACCTGCCTGGGTAAACCAAATCCCGCTTGCTTGGAGCCTCTCAAGACATGAGGCACACAGAACTCCACTGGGATTAGAAGCAGAGTCCATTCTGATTCTGCCTTTTCAAGTCCAGCCCTCCTGCCTCACTGGACCATACTATGTCCAGGGGACAGTGAATTTGGGGGAATGGCTCAAGGTTCAGACTTTCAGTGAACAAATACTCTGTGCCAGGCACTTGTCAAAGTAGTGAGGTGCAGAGCAAACAAAACTGGCATTCCCCGGCATCGTGGAACTTGCAGTCCAGTGGCCAAGACGGCATGAATCAAATCCTCAAATAAATACAGAATTCTCCATAATGCTGAGTTCTTTGAGAGGAGAGGATTGGGTGCCCTGAGAATACCTGCGATAGGTCCAGTACTTGCTCAGTCTGAGGACTGGCAGGAGAGTGTGGAAGGAGCCTTCTCCGCAGAAGGAGCAGCCCGTGACAGGTGAGTAGCAGAGTTTATTAGAGGAACTGAAAGCCTTTGTTTGCCAGCTAGCTGCCAGGGGCCCAAATGGACACGTCCCTTAGTCTTGTATCCCATCAACTGGGCCTGTCAGTGTCTTCCTTTCTCGACCATAACAATGGGACAGGTGGGGGCATCCTGGCTAGGTCACAGCGCAGGGAGAAAAAGAGGGAGAGGGCGACAGCAGCTTGCTGGCGTCAGCCCCCCAACACTTTAGCCAGGCAGCCCAGGCCCACCCGTGGCGCCAAGAGCGGCAGTTCTGTCCTCTACTCTCTCCCCGGTGCCTGCTTGGCTCAACAGCTGACCAACGCTTCTGCCCAGCACTAGGGAGATTCATGCTGGGAGTGGAGGCTCATCCTAGATTGTTACAGCCAGAAAGAGCTACAGTGTAAAATTCCTCAGGGTGGTATACATGGCGGTTCCTCATCTGGGCCCTGCCTACCTTTCCAGCCTCACTTCTGGCTCTGCCCCTCCCCCGGCCCCCTGCAATGAGCACCTTCTATGTCCTACTCACAGTTACACTTCAGGCTTCAGGTGGTTTCTGGACCACACATCGCCTTTGTACTTGCTGCCCTTGCTCTAAAACACTCTTCCACTGGACCGCCCGGCGAATGCACACTTAGCCTTCAACATTAAACATAAGGTTTTTTACCCCTTCTGGAAGGCCTTTCCTGACCAGATAAAGTCAAAAGCTGCCTTTTCTTTGTTTCCAAAGCTCCAGGACACGCTTCTGTCACAGTGAGCATCAGCTGCACCGAACACCTTAAAAGCAGGACTCTCCTGTATTTGTGTCCCAAGGACCCAGCACAGAGCAGGGCACATAGAAGGTGCTCAGAAATGCTTGTTGGATGGAAACTGTCTAGTCCAGTATTTCTTCATGTTTTTCATGGGGGGAGGAAGGTGTTACATATATCTCTGAAATTCTGATGAAAATTATGGATACTTTTTCAAATGCATATAACTTAAAATATGTTATATACAATATTATATGAGTCACAGCTCCCCCCATACCCCATTTCCAGAACTTTGGACTTTAATTCTATAGGAAATGGAGGCTCAGGGAGGTGCAGTGATTGCCTGAGCACCCACAGCTGGTTAAGAGCAGGGATTCCCAAGTGCTTGAGTCCCAGTCCAGGGCTCCTTCCAGCTCCCTCTGTTTCTTTTAGCCAAGCAGGCTCCTTTCGTCCCTGCCACTTGGTGAAGGCCACTGCTTATGGCTGCAAGATGGATATCTTGGTTTTGCTTCAGTTCAGTAGCAGCCTAAGGTGTGACAGGGAGAAAAATCTTATTATGGGCAGAGTTGACAATTAGGAAGACAGATGGGCCATCTCCCTGGCCTGTTTGCTGCCCCTTGCCTGCAGCGTTATTACATCTGTTTTAGCTGAAGGAGGGTCACGTGTGCTTCACAGTTATCTTCTGGGTCCTGGATTGAGCCATGTGGGCCAGGCTGGGAGATACCCTGGACAGGAACCATGGAGATCAGGGGTCCAGCTACTGGCCTTGTCAAAAGCGTCTTCCCGGGAGAAGGAGAAGTGCGTTCTTGCGTGCTACTTGCAGTTAGTAGTGGAATGTTTAGCAACTAAAAAAAATACAAACAAAAAAAAAAAAAGAAGAAGAAGAAAAGAAAAAAAGCATCTTCCCACAGAGCAGGTTAAGGAGAGGATGGGGTTCTTGCTTGCTGCCATTGGAGCTCTTACCTGCCTGCCTCCTCCTTTCTGCGACAAGACACCTGCTTCAGGCTCTGTCATTCTTATTTACAGATCAGGATGTTCATTCATTCAGTAATTCACTTGTTCATCAAAACTTCATTGAGACTCTGCTCTGTGCCAGGTCCTGTGCTGATTCCAGTTATAAGGAAGGGTCATGGAGTGTGTACCAGTGCATTCGTGGTTCTGCTCTGCAGGGGCATGGAAAAGGGGTAACTTTTAGTCCCAGGTCAACCCATACCTTGGGAGATGTGATGGGGAGGACATTTAGGACTTCTTAATGCTAAGCGTGTGCTCACTTTTGAAACTCTGATCTTGTGCAAGTTATGTCATCTCTTGGGAGGGGGACTCAATTTTCTTAACCGTAAAATGGGTTTGATAACAATCCTTTCTTGCCTATCTCTGGTTGGTTGGGCAGATACAGTTATCATGATCAATTCTGTGTGTGAAACAGGAGCAGTACAGTATAAGCATAGTGTACACGTGTGTCAATTCCTGGCATATTTAATCCACATAATAATCCTAGAAATAGTTGTTCTCATAATCCCCAACATACAGGTACAAGTGAGACTCGGGGAAGTTAACTGACTTGCCCAGGGTCATGGAATGAGTAAACTATGCAACTGGGATTTGACGGAGCTCTCTGTCTTTGGAGATCAGACAGCTAACCACTTTGTGCTGTTCTGTAGTAGAGTATGTGGGAGAGGCATGGGTTTAGAGGCCAGGAGATCCTGGGATTGGAGCCTAGATTCTCTGCTAGGCAGCTGTGTGATTTACAGCTGGGCTCTGACCTCTCTGTGCTAATTTGCCAGACCGAGTCTGGACTAAGAGGCTTCTAATAGGCCTTTCTGTGAACAGCTTCCAGTCCACACAGATAGTATTTCAAAGTAGGATTAAAGGAAATGAGAGAGGCCCTCTTGCTAAAAATAGGCCTGTCGAAGTTTCCAGGATGAAATAAATGCTGTCCCAAGATTGCAAGTACATAGATGGTTAACGTGATACGCAGGCAGATATAGATTGCTGGTGTCTGAAGAAGCTGGCTGAGTGTTCCTGCTCCAAGGGAAAGCAGTCTGTTTTTGAAAGGAACACCTAACTGTCTCTCCCGGGCCCTGGGTCCTGCCCCTCAAATTATTTTCTGGGGACACAGGCACTGTGGGAGAAACACAAATCCCCATTCTATCTCTCTCACCATTTTTTACCCCAAAAGTAAATAAAACTTGTTGGCTGGATATATTTTTTTAAAATGTGGTTGTGGCTTTTTCCCCTTTGTGTAGAAGGATCCTTTGTGTCTGCAGAGTTTCCTTTGGTATGTATTTCTAGTTTGTGGCTGTGACGTCAAGTGACAAGAGGGCAGAGAAACACAGCATTCGGGAGAATTTGCTCCAGGCAGAGATAAAGAGCAGCCGGTGGTGCCCATTCCCTGCCCCAGCCTGGTTTCTGTCCAGCGCCCCGAGACAAGACGCTGGCTTGGAGAAAAGGATTTAGATTTTCACAGGGGGGCACCAGGCAGCAGGACTGAGCATTTCCAGGTGCTGCGCCTGTTGGCTGTTCCTTCCTCTCCCCTCCGCCTGGGAAAATGTAGCCGTCCTACTCTTGGGGGAAGACGGAAGGTCAAGTTGGGTGGTGACTGGATATAACAGTATGCTCAGGGTCTATATTAGGTACAGTATTGAGGGCGGGGGAGCATTTTATCAGTAATGTTTGAATTTTTTTTTTTTTTTTTGAGACAGAGTCTCACTCTGTTGCCTGGGCTAGAGTGCCGTGGCATCAGCCTTGCTCACAGCAACCTCAAACTCCTGGGCTCAAGTGATCCTCCTGCCTAAGCCTCCCAGGTAGCTGGGACTACAGGCACGCGCCACCATGCCTGGCTAATTTTTTCTATATATTTTTAGCTGTCCAATTAATTTCTTTCTATTTTTTTAGTAGAGACGGGGGTCTCACTCTTGCTCAGGCTGGTCTCGAACTCCTGAGCTCAAGCGATCCTCCCGCCTCGGCCTCCCAGAGTGCTAGGATTACAGGCGTGAGCCACCGCGCCTGGCCATGTTTGAATTTTTTAACAGCTTGTTGTCATGGATCGTTTGTATGATTTTAAATAAAAAAATAATAGAGGGCATCACCCAATCTGCCCGTCCATGAAAGGGGGAGGAGCCGGAGCGGAAGGAATGCTTCACCCTTCACCAGCCCTGTGAGCCTGAGCAAATTACGCAAGTTCACTAAGCTTCAGCTCCCTCATCTGTACAATGGTGTTGGTAATACTGACTTAGGGCTCTTCTGACACAGAAAACAGAGACTCCCTTAAGTTGGTTCTAAGGAAGGGAGTGAGAAGCCATAAGATGTAGTACAGGAGTCACCCCTTACCTGAGGGGGACACATTCCAAGACCCCCAGTGGATGCCTAAAACCATGGATAGTACCAAACCCTGTATAGACTATGTCTTTTCCTGTACATACCTATGATAAAGTTATTTTATAAAAGTTAGACACCCCAAGAGATTAACAATAATAAAATAGAACAATTATAACAATATATTGTAATAAAAGTTATGTGGATGTGGTCTGTCTTGCTCTCTCTCAAAATATTTTAATATTTTTGGACCACGACTGACCTCAGAAAGCAAAAGTGGGGGTAAGAGGGGGACTTAGATATAGACGTCTAAGCACAGGCCTGGAAGGAGGCCAGACATCCTCCGTGCAGACGATGCAGTGAAGAAGGTTCTGAGTTCAGGGTCACTCCACAGGTACAGCTGGTCCCTGGTCTTCACGCTGTGGTGCCACCTTTGAGTGGCGTCAGCTCAGCACAGCACCTCCCCCCCCCCCACCCCACTATCACACGAACCTCTCTTTTGTTGCTTGGTGCAAGTTCCAGAGAGGATCCTGCTGTCTGAGCTGGTTCTCTGGAGGCCGAGGCTTTCTCCCCAGGCCATGTCTCGGCAGGCGCCAGGCGGCCTGGGCACAGGAAGCTGCCGAGGTAGGTGTCCTCCCTGGGCCAATTAGATGAGAGGAGTGGGCAGAGGAGGGTCGTATGTGCAGAACTCAGCCTCGTGAGGCAAGAAGGGTGTGGGTGGAGATTCTTTAACAAGGAGATAAGGGTGAACTCGAACTTGGGGATGTGCCCAGTACAAATACTTGCTGAGCTGTAAACGACCTAACAGGGATTCCTAACTTAGGGTCAACAGCCCCAAGGGGGCCATGTATAGAATTCAGAGGAGTTTGTGAGCTTGGGTGCAGAAAAAAAGAGCATCTTTATTTAGCATTTTCTTCAATTATGAATGTTAGCAACAAACGGCAGTGTATTTGCCATACCTGTGATATCACCAAGTGATAGAAATCACAGATATTTTCATATTGCATTTTAGCTGCTACAGCTATCTTGAAATATAATCATTACGGCTTTGAAATTACAGTAGTTGCTACATCTGCTGCTAGAGTTTGTTATTTAATGCATTAATAAAGAAGAATATATATTGCCATATTACGTACTTGTTTTTTTAAATTTTAATAATTATATTTCAATGTTATTGGTTTTTTTGTAGTCAAGTTATTCATTTTATTTTATGCATTTTAAAACATTCTAAGAAAGGGTCCAGAGGCTTCACCAATCTGCCAAAGGAGGGAAGGCACAAAGAAGGTTAAGACCCCTCTGACAGGAAGTCAGTAAGCTTTATTCCCATCTCGACCCTCGCTCCCCCTGACCTTTCATATACCCATCTATCTCTGTCTAATTAGTGGAAGACATTCCTGAGTGGTAGTAAATTCCATTTAATAGCTGGCAAATTTGCAAAAGCACAGAATTTGTGGTTTGGGTAGAGGTTTTGATGTATATGCATAGGTCAGTTTACAAATTGTGGGTGCACGTGAGCAACTCGTTAGGTGATTCCTATCAGCCCACAAACTGCACTGATTGCTTGGCTAATCCCATGCAAAGCAGTCCATTGAGACAACCACCTAGTGGACAATTACATTCCCGAGAGGTTAAGGAGTTTGTGTAGAATAATTGATGAATCGCTTGAGGCAATGCAAACTGGAGTCCCAGGAAGGAGATGAAGCCCTGCAGAAGTGGGTTTGAAGTGGGTTCTGAAATGGGGGGTATGCAAAGGAGGCAGGCAGAGGAGGCTCTGAGAGGACTGGCCCCAACTTGATTGTGAGGAGGAAGCCAGGAGAGAGGAGAGTCCATGGGAGCGACATTAGAGTAGTGGTTGGTTTTTTTGCTAACTTTTATTGAACGCTTAACACGTGCCAGACACCGTGCCAAGCCCTTTGAATACAACAGTCATTTCCTCTTTACCAACTACTCAGTAGGGTACGACTGTTTTTATTCCCATTGTATCAGTGAGCAAAGTGAGGCTACACTTGCTCCAGGGTCACAGAGGTACTAAGTGGTGGAGCCAGGAGCTCAGCCCAGGTCTGGCTGATTCCAGAACCGCTGTGTCCTTTTTTTTGAGACAGGAGTCCCATTCTGTTGCCCTGGGTAGAGTGCAGTGGTGTCATCATAGCTCACTGCAACCTCCAACTCCTGGGCTCAAGCGATCCTCCTGCCTCAGCCTCCTGAGTAGCTGGGACTACACGCGAACACCACACCTGGCTAGTTTTTCTATTTTTAGTAGAGATGGGGGGGCGGGGTCTCGCGCTTGGTCAGGCTGGTCTTGAACTCCTGAGCTCAAGCAATCTTCCTGCCTCAGCCTCTCAGAGTGCTAGGATTACAGGCGTGAGCCACCATGCCCGGCCCGCTGTGCTGGTAAAACCCACTGCAGGCAACCACAGAAGAGTGTGTTTGGGAAAACTCTGGCTGCCATTTTGTTTTGGTAGGAAAGTGCCTACTATCCATCGTCATCCTCCCCAATCCACCTCTCCGGCCTTTGGCCTGTTCTCATACCTTTTCCCTTCCCTTCCCCACCCTTAACCCACTCGCGGGTGCACATTCCGAGGGAGTGAGGACAGGATAAAAATTATGAGCCAAAGCTGTGGAATCAGGCAGAACTGGGTTCCGATTCTGACTCTGCCACCTAGCTGTGACCATGCTGAGCCTCAGTTTTCACATCTGTGAAATGGAGGTAATGATGCCTCCTTCCTATATTTACCTATTCTCTCTCCAGTGCTTCAGTACTAGTTGGGACAGTGCTTTCCACTCGAGGGCCCCCACTCTCCTGTTCGACTGGGTGAGGTCATTCCCATCTTCTTCACAGGGTGGCTCCTGGAGGAGGGCTTCCCTGGTTCCCTAAAGCCTGGCCGGTGGGCGGCAGGCATCACTCCTCATGGCATTCTGCCTCTGGCAGAATGAAGAGCTCATTGGCGTGGCTGTCCCCCCTGGGTGTAAGGTCCCTCTCCCCTTCCCTGGTGCCCAGTGCAGTGTCTGGCATGGAGTCCTCTGTAGACATTAATAAAAGCAAAAGAATCCATCCCCTTTTCAGGGCATCTTTGCCCCTTCCTAGCACCCCTAATCCCCCCAGACACCTGTTCTGGGCTCCATCACCTCTGTGGTCCCCAACCCCAGGGCCACAGACCGGTACCGGCCCGCAGCTGGTTAGGGACCGAACCGCAGAACTCTGCCCTTTCCCCCACCTCCCTTCGGTGGAAAAATTGTCTTCCGTGAAAATGGTCACTGGTGACAAAAAGGCTGGGGACCACTGCCGAGACCCTCACCTTTCCTTGCCCCCTGCTGCTTTCTCCCTCCACTCCCCCCCACCCCTCGCCCCTCCCCGTTAGTGCTGCAGCTCCAAGTGCTGGGCTCACCACGTTTGTTGAAGGTGGCAGAAACCTCACTGGTTACCTAGACCCCCATCCCTGGTCTCACGGCTGAGGACTCTGTGGACCAGGGAGGGCAGGTGGCAGGCGCTGGGTTGCATGAGTGTCTGAGCTGAATGAGGGCCTCTTGCTCCAGCTGGCTGCCCTGCCCTGGCACTGCCGATGACAGTGTCTCTTCTACACTGTCAAGCGGGCTGATATTCTTTGGCCAGGGGACATGGGAGGCACACATTCTTCCGCAGGTGTTCACTTGGCTCAGGTGCCTGCCTTGGGGCTGGCCTTCCCTGACCTAATCCTCTTCTCCTTCATTCTGACCCCCCTTTGCCAGCTGCTGAATGGAGCCCTGTGTCAGCCAGGCCCGTGGGTGGCCGCCTTCGCCTTTGTGAAGCCTGCTGGTGCCAAAAGGCTCCCACTGGCAGAGCTGAGGCCTGAAATTCCCCACATTGGAGCCATTCCTTTGGGCTACTTTGTCTTCTCCAGTGAGCTATCGTTAAAATGCAGATTTGTTACCCGGAAGTGGAACCTGCTAGCCCCCTGCAGTGTGGCCTGCGGAGAGTGGTAGAATGCCCTGGGCTTTGGTCAAGTCAGATGACTTCCCTGTCCTTTGGTTTCCTGTCTGTAAAATGGGGACAAAAGGAGATTGTGTTACAGGGTTACCCCAAGGATGAAATGAGTGGTGCGCATAAAGCCTTTGGCACATAATAAGTAGCTCATAAAATTAGCTTTTTACCCCTTTCTTAAGTCAGTAGGTTCGCAAGCTGAAGTCTTACTCCTTGTTAGGTTTGGGTTTTTTTGTTTTAAAGTATTTTGTTTATTTAAGTAATGTGGTCGCCTTTCATTTTCAGGTTTTTTTTTTTTTTTCAACCAATTATAAAATGGTTTGGAACTTCATTTTCTTGCCTTTAAAATAGGTTAAAAGACCCTACCTTACTGGTTTGTTGAGGATTTACTGAGCTTAAGCGCCAGCAGATTCCAGGCCTGCCCAAGGCTCTCAGTGAGGGCTGGTGCTATGGCCTGAGAGTTGATGTCCCCCCAAAATTCGTATGTTGAAGTCCTAACCCCCACTGCGATGGTATTAGGAGGTGGGAATGAAGGTGGGGCCCTCATGATTGGGGTTAGTACCCTTATAAAAAGAGGACGATACCCCTTCTGACGTGTGAGGACATGGCCAGAGTCAGCAGTGTGCAACCCGGAAGAGGGCCTCACCAAATCGACCGTGCTGGCACCCTGATGGTGTTTCCTCAGCCTCCAGAAGGTGAGAAAGAAATGTCCATTGTTTATATGCCACCCAGTCTATGGCGGTTTGTGATAGCAGCCCCAATAGACAGAAACCCTT
>RJWJ010032209.1:0-18672 GCA_004363605.1 Indri indri
GGGCGATTTACCCTGCCCCTCTGAACCACATTTCCATACTCTGCATCCAGAAGGTTCAAAATCTAGTAGCCACGCCATAAATGTCAGTCCCCCTTCCCTCCTTGCTCTTCCTAAAATAAAACCGCAGTGGCATGCATCATCTTAGAAGGAAGTCCTGTAGCGTTCGAGATATGTCTTTAAATACATTATCTTACACTTGCCCACACCAAATCTCATCTGTCGCTTTTCTGCCTACTCGTACACACCCTTGTGGGATTCTGTAGCGTATCCCCATTGGCTTGACATTTCATCCTCCTAAAAAACTTAGTGCCATTTGCACATCTCCAGCTTTCGCTGTGTAACTCCCTCTTGCAGATGACTTATTAACATTTCAAATGAGATGGCCCTGTCCTAACCACGCGGGACCTCTGTTGTTCGTTCTCCACCCAGAGATATGCCCAGCAAGTCCTCCAACCCTCTGCCCGTTTCTCACCCAGGCACAGTGCCACTGGGTGCCCTGCTGCCATCACCAGAGGCCTTCCGCACGCCTGAAGAAAGCTGGCATGAGGCTTCACTACTCGCTGAATTCCCCAAAGAGTCCCTGTGCTCTAGGACCCAGGGGTCCCACCCTTTGTTGGACATGCATCCGGCTCTTCTTGCACAGGCAGAAAAGGCAATGCTTTAGTCCATAGGCCCTGAGTCTCCTCTAAGATGACTCCTGTGGGGGTCACATCCCACTGGGTCCTGCTCACCCTCTGTGGAGGGGACACCGTCTCCTCTCAGACTCACCATTTCAATTCGCGCCAGCCCGACTCCCACCGCTGCACCTGCATCTTGGCCTTCAGGGCCTTCCTCTCCCACATGCTCTGCCCGGGCAAGGACAGAGGCCAGAGTGCTGGGGAACGTATGCCACCGGAGCAGCCCTCAACAATGCCTGGGGGACACTCCCCTCCCAGCACCCTCGCCCCCCGGGAGGGAGGGGTGGCTCTGATGTGGATGTCTACCTATGCTGTCTCCCAGAGGTCCCCAGTGGGACTGGGCTCCAGTTGCTCCCGATGTAACTTGCTTGGCAACACATATTTATTGGCTGGGTTCTCTTCCCCTGTTCTTCCACTTTCCCTGTGTCCCTCCAGGTTTTTAGGGACCACATCCCAAATACACTGTGTGCCCTGAATCCTTGTCTCAGGATTAAATTCTCATCTTTCTGGGGCATTTAACCCCAGACCTTTGGCTGGTTGGCCTAAGATAGCCAAGTGACCTTGGACTGACCCTTGAGATCTTGCAGGACCTTGAAGTCCAGACCTTGAGCACACTCTGCACCAGGAGTCCTCCCCGGCTCTGGCCAGCCCCCTGGCATTGTCCACGACCTCGGAGATACTGGGCCAGAGAGTTCTCCTCTATGTCAGGGCGTTTCCAAGCATTGCTGTCGATCTTGGAGGACTTTATCTTATCATTAGCTGCACTGTCTGCTGATTTATCTCTGTCCAGGGGAGTGGGGCCCAGCTGCAGACAGCAAACATATTGAGTAAATTTCTAATGAACTGATTACTCAGCTTAGCATTTTAACTGCAGCATTAAGCATCCTCTCACCCTCATAAACATGTTGAACTACCGAAGGGATTATGGCTTCCAGGCTGGCCACTCTGTCACAGGGAAAAATTAATCTTGAGATTTAATCAAAGTCAAAACCACAGACTGCAGTAGGGAAGGGGCTTGTTCTCTCCACGATGCCTGGGAGAGCATAGAGAGTTCATAGATCTCCCTAACTTGGAAGTAACTTTGAGATGTCATCTTCTCCATCCCCCATGTCTGGGTGCGCACAGAGCCTCTTGGCCCAATGGTTGAAATGTTTTACAGATATGACCTGGCTGCAAAATCCCCCTTTTGTAGATAGAAGAGTAAACCCAAGAGAAAGTAGGTTTATGACCTTTTTTTCCTACCCAAGGTTGGAGTGCAAGGTGGAGAATGAATGCAAAGTTCTGTGAATGATCCACTCTGACCTTCAGATCCTTTCTGGAGGCTCTGCCAGTCACCAAGGCTACATTTAAATTCTCATTGTGTCATCCCTGAACCCTCATCTCTCCCGAACTCCGTCAGCTTCTGTCTGATCAGGCTGAGGAGTGAGCATGGATGCCACAGCCCACCTGGGCAGCTCTCACCTGGGTGAATTTGTCAGTGTGTGAGGGCTAGAGGTGTCTGCAAGGACTGCATCCCTCCAAGGGAGGGACCAGATGTTGCCTTTTGAGGCTCTCAGCTCATGGACTTAGCCTGGATGTGCTCATGTACAGGCTGGATGACTTGTGAGCAGCAGCTGAGAACAATTTTCTGATGTCGAGTTCCCGAGGGAGAGATCCCAGAACGGGGAGTAGGAGCGGGAGTGGAGGAGATCTTTGCCCCTCCAAGTATGCTCTTAGGACGTGGTCCTCTGACCTCACTACTCCAGGTGTGGCCAGAGTCCAGGCAACACGGAAGTTCAGCGTCCCACCCAGACCACCCAGACCCTGATTCAGGATCTGTTCTTTTCTGGGGTTCCCCTGGGGTCTTGCGTGCACACTGCAGCGTGAGAGGCACTGGCCCAGCCCTCTAGAGAAGCTGCCAGGAGGGACCGCCGTGAGACTCAGCAGGTGGGGCAGGATGGAAGGAGAGGAGGCTTCCCTCTCCAGTTTGGGCCTGCAGTGGAGCAGGTGAGAGTTAGAGTGGCCAATAGACCAATAGACGGGGAGAGGAGAGAAAAAAAAAAAAAAAAGCAATGAGCCGTAACTGGGCAGAGGCCTCTGGAAATGAAAGCTCTCTGGCAGCCCTGTGCCCTGGACCTATACCACACTCTGTCCCTGCCAGGGACCGCCATCTGCCCTCTAATAAATCCTTGCTTCTGGAATGCAGTTGTTTCCTTTATGGAGAGGTGGCAGGTAGCGCTGTCTCACTGCTGGGCAGAGGGGGAGAGGGCGTGGCCAGCACCTGGCCCTCCAGACTGGCTTGGCTGGGCAGGGAGCCCCTTGCTCATCGCCCTGGTAAAGATTTTGCCAAAGCGGATTGAGAATCTGCCCACGGTGCCTGCTGAGACAGGCCATGCTCAGCAGGGAGGTGGACAGAGGTGGCTACTCTCTCGGAGCCAGGCGTGCCCTCATTGGCTTCCCACCAGAGGTCAAGGCTGTCCCTTCTGCAGACCAAGCATCTGCCACACCCACCTTCCCCGAGAAGCCCTGTGAGCCCAGGGAGAAAGGGTGAACCCTAGGGAGGATGCCGTGAGGGTACCACTGGCTCTGCCCTCTGCATCAGTGGCGAAGCCCAGGGAGGGAGGAGCGGGGAAGGGACCTGAGCAATGCGGGCTCGAGGAGAGAGAGGATGGAGGGGGAAGGGAGGGCGGAAACAGAAAACAGAGAGACGGGAAGGGGCATGGCTTTAGCACCTACAGGGTATCTAGTATTTACACACGTTTTCTATTTTATGCCCACCAGCAACGCTTAAGGTAAGTCTTAGTCACCCATTTGGTGGACCGGGAAAGTGAGGCTCTAAGAGGTAAATCACTTGCCCAGGATCAGGCAATAAGTAAGTGGCTAATCAATTTTCACAGACTTTCTTCTCAACCTGCCTCGTGCCTTCTGGGCTTTGGTGGAAGAAGAGAAAGCCCCAAAGAAGCCGGGACGGGGAGCTGGCGGTGGAGTGGGCATAGCCCCTTGGGTGCCCTAGTCATGTCCGGGAGTCCCGGGCAGGCCTGTGCCACTCGGGAGCTCATGACTGTCACCTACCTGCCTGCACTCTGGGTTCCTCTGAAGTCCTCCTCCACCCAGCCGGCCCCATCCCCACTGAGCTGGCCTGGCCAGGTGGGGAGGCTGGGTCCCGGGCCGGGGCTGCAGCTGAGATGGGCAGGCAAGGGTACGGGGTGGGCAGGAAACGGTGCTGTGGGGGAGGCCGCTGAGGCCGCTGGAGGGAGCTGAGGGCTGACTTCAGAGAAGCTGGCGGGTGTTGCCATGGCAACTACAGACTGGGGACGTCTTTGAAAAAAGGACAGTAAGTTTGGTGATTTTATTTGCTGTTTTTGCATTCTTTGCCAGGAGGAAAAGTGGGGATCTTGGGGAATGCTAGAAAAGGCTGGGCAGGCAGGGAGGGGTCTCGGAGGCAGGATGCCCCCAGGAGAGCGTGTGATTCCACCTCTAAGGAAGGTGGAGGCTCCTCCGTTAGTGTTCCGGGGCCTCCCAGCCCTCTCCTGACGCTAGTCCATCCACAGGCCTTCCAGAACCTGTTCTGATAACCTGGGACCTCCATGGGACTTGACCACCAAGAAACCCTCTTCCGACTTGGGCCCACCAGAGGAGGGAGTTTCAAAGGCCAAGAAGATTTTCCATGTCCCATCCTCCCCACCCCTGTCTGAAAGTGCCTCCTTCTCTGCGAGGCAATCGGCAGTCTTGCAAGGGCATAGAGGGTGAAAGTGCAGACCCCGGTCACACTGCCTGGCTGTGCAACCTCCGCATCCCTTCCAGCTGCTTGGGCAAGCTGGGTTACTGCTCTGTGCCTCAGTTGCCGCATTGTGCAATGGGGACAAGAGCTATGTGTACTTCACTGAATTGTTGGAAGGATTACATGAGTTAACATGAGTAAAGTACTTAGTGTTATTGTTTGGCCTGGCCTGGGGCCATAGGGTTTCTGCAGTCTTCAACTTTAGGGCTGTGAGGCTTTGGACCTTTTAGACCTGGGGACCGCCCTCCTGCTACCCTGACCTCACGCAGGGAGCCTTCCACTCTCTCACTGGGCAACTGGAAGGGAGGGGAGGAGAGGCCCCCTCCTTAAGTCTGCCTTTGTGGGCTATCTCTGGGCCGAGATGCGCACAGACTCCCTGGCCTCAGTTTCTCCAAGGTGCTTTCCGTCCCTGGCAAGAAACATAAACAAATCCAAAGCAAACCGATTTTGATCCCCAGGAGAGGACCTGTCCGCATCAATGAGCATCTGAACCAGGGACTGATTTTCAATAAGTTGTTTTCTTCCTACCGAAGCCCTCAGAAGACCTGCTTTCCAGAGCAGACCCAGACACTCGTCAGGGGCGCCTCAGCAATTGGTGACTCACTCAAATTAGCATGGCACTTGCAATTCACATAGAAGTGTTCTAGAAAGGTTCTCTCTGGATGTTTGCCTTCAAATGTATAGGTGACGGTATTTTAGGGTCCGTCTTCGTTACCATGAATTTCAGAATAATGAGATTTTGCAGCTAAGTGCCCAGTCAGCAGTCTGGTTCTCCTTTAATTCAAAAATAATAACTACCACTCAGCAAGTGCTCATGCCCCGCCAGGCCCCACCTGAGCCATGGTGATATGCACTATTGATAATTCCTAACCACGACTGGGCAGGGCAGACTGTCTTATTCCTACTTCCAAGGGAGGAATGTGAGGCCCAGAGAAGGTAAGCGACTCATTTAAATCCACACAGAGAGCAGGTTAAGACACCAGGATTCAAATCTAAGACCACCTAGCTCCAAAGCATGATCCCTCGTGGACGTGGCGGTTAAGAGCCTGAACTCCTGGCCAGAGCAGACAAGGGGCCCAAATCCCAGCTTCACTGGTATCCAGCTTTGCAGCCTCCATTTCCTTATCTGGAAAACAGGGATAGTAATACTAACCTGGTGCTGTTAAAAGACTGAATGAATAAATATATGCAAAGGTCTTAGAACAGAACCTGGTATACAGCAGGCACTAAATCAGTGTTTACTTTTATTCCTTCTACTAGGCCATGAGGCTTTCATATACCCCTGGAAAAGGGGAGTAAATCCTTACCTGCATTTAAACATCAATTCTCAGGAATCCGTGGAATTTTCCTAGAAGCAGACCCAAAACAAAACAAAACAAAACAACAAATAAAACAGATTTTAAGCCAAAAACTACTTTCCCAAACTCATTTCACAGCAGCACAGATTCTTAGGGCTGGCAGAGCCTTGTGTGGTTGATTAAAGAAGGAATGTGGTCCAGGCTCCACCCTTAACAAAAGTTGTGATCCTGGCACATTCTTCAACTTCCCTTGGAGCCCGTGTCCTCCAGGTGGGCTCTGTGCTGAGGACAGAGCCAGCTGCACTCACCCCTGGGCCATCCTGCCACTAACTTGGCTGGATTCCTGCTCTGGGTCTGGGTTTCCTTACCTGGACATTGAGGATGTAGCTCCAAATGGTTTAGCAACACAGATTCCGGATTATGGCCCCTCCCCTCCTGGGGTTCCCCCCACCCGGGCTGCCCCTCAGGATGCTGGGCAGTAACACCAGAAGCTCATAGCAGGAAGGAGACAGGAGGGAGGCTCCTAGAAGTTCTAGAAAGTACGACCTAAAAGGGATCTTAGAAAGTTACTTCGTAAACTCCCGTTTTACAGATGAGAAGAATAAGGCCCACTAGGAGAATACAACTTATCCAGTGTCAGAGCTGGGTCTAGAACCCATGTGTCCTGTCTTGTAGGCCCAGCGCCACCATCAGCCCAGGAGTGCGGGGTCCTCCTCTGGGTGGTAGTTACTATGTGTCGGTTTGAGGAGAGGGAATCTTTCTCAGTGTGGTTTGGCATAGAGGTTGAGAGAGACGTATTTTCTGTTGTGATGAAGATGATGATGATGTAATTTATTGAGTGCTGTCTGCCAAACATCATTCTAAGAACTTTATGTACATTTAATCTTCTGAGGTGAGAACCCTTATCATCTCCCTTTACAATGAGAAAACTGAGGCACAGAGAGGTTAAGCAGTTTGCTTAAGGCTTCCCAGCTGGCAAGTGTAGGAACTTGATTTTGTGACAGACAAAAGTGCAGAGCCTGCTCCTCAACTATTTTTCTATACTGACTCATGGGAGTGTAATTTTCCTAAGCTTCCTGCCTCTAGAAGCCCAGGGAAGGGAATGGTACTTAGACTGGATTCTGTTTAACTCCTTTAGTGTGTTTGTTGAAACCTACTACATGGCTGGGGGTAGCCAAAAACCGTGGCGGGTTCCAAGTGAAATGTATCCATATAAAATAAATTTCAGAATGTGGACCCTTACACACTGCACAAACGTGCATGTGCACACATACACACACACACACACATACGTACACACACGCACCTATTAGAAAGGGCTGAAAGCAAGCTCAAGCAGGAAGTTCCCTGAATCCAGAAACTCGGAGAACCCAGGTTCTGTCCTGGCTGCCGACTGGCCGTGGCGTGCTCAGCGGGTTAACTCGCCTGCTCGCTAAGGGAAGGGCTGTCTATACCATTCACCCTTGAATCTCCAGCTGTTCTCACCCAGCAAACGAATGGATTATTTCCTCACTGGTGCTTCCTAGCTGTGTGACTGTGGGCAAGTCGCTCAACTGCACTGTTCCTCAGTTTCCCCCATCTGTAAAATAAGGATACCAGTTGTACCAACTCATAGGGCCGTTGCAGGAATTAAATGAATTGATGTGTGTAAAGGACTTAGTGCTTGGCACAGAGTAAATATATACAAATATTAAGCACGGTGGTGGTGATAATGCTGACAATATCGTATCTCTTTTTATCTGTAAAATAGGACGATAATAGCATTTACCTCCTAAGTTATTCTGAGGACCAAATAAGACACTAACACAGAGGATGGGCTCAGACCCCAACTCAGGGGTTGGGGACAGAAGAAGGAAGCATGCCTAGGACACCAGGACACCCTGCCCCTCCATCCAGGAGGCAGAGGATGGTGGCAGGGTGGGCCCTGGCACAGGAGGAGTCAGGACATTTCATCCCCTGGTGCCAGCTTACTCTGTGGCTTCCCACCCCAGGGCCTGCCGCTTTGCACGTGTGATCCAAACCGTCTCTTTAATTATCACACAGAGAGGGAGAAGCCACAAACAGGTTTACCATGTTCACGGTTTGCTGCGTCTGTGTTACATCCCGTGTGCGTGTAAACAACATCTTGTGGCATTGTCTGATAAATTAAACATCTCTCCTCCTGGGCTTGGAGAGGAGCGCTGGGTCTCTAAAGAGGGGTGCGGGTGACTCACCACCCCGGCGCTAAAGAGCTCTGTGCACAGCTCTTAGAGCAAAATGCTCTGGAAGGAGCAGGGAGGGCGGAGCGTGCGGCTCCAGCTGGGGGCTCTTTACTGGGAGGAGACGACAGGGACAGGCTGTGAGAAAGCTGGCACTTAGCCGGGGCCAGGAGTTGTTACTGAGGGAAACGGAGGTAACTGGCCCGCCCTGCAGCACCGGCTGAGAAGGCCAGTGGGGTGCTGGGAGAACACGCAGTCTGTGCTGTCCCCCAGCCTTGTTTGACTCCTAGTGCGAGACCCTCTCCTGCAGCCCACCATCGAATCTTTGCTGGAAGAGCCTGACTTGTAACTCAGCTCGGCCATCCACTGGCTGTGCAACCTTGGAATGACACCTAACCTCTCTGGGTTTTGGCTTTCTCGTGGGACCACAGACAATGGCCTTAACCTTGTTGGAGTTAGGCAACCAGATCACACCATCCCTTGAGGTCCCCATTCATTCTGAGAGCCGTGAGCCTCTTCCTAGCCAGCCTTCGAGAAGATCCCTTAATCAGAGAAATGAGTCAAAACAAAGACATCATGAGAGCAGAGGGCAGACACTTTGGATCAGAAAACCACCACCAACACGTGAGCTTTTCCACCCCTCCGATCATCAGACTCACCTAAGGGCCTTTTAGGAAATATCAAAAATACTGACTCTGGGTCCCATCCCCAGGAATCCTGATGCAATTGATCTGCTGGCACCAGGCATTGGAATTTCGTAACAGCCCCCCATACGTCTCTTGTGCCCCAGGGTGGGAGACCACTGACCTAGATAATCCCCTCCCCGATAATCAAGTGTGGAAGGTGACTTTAATTCATGAAGGCTGGAAGAGATTCCAGGCAACCAGATGGCTAGGCCATTTTGCACCAGGCCTGAGACGTTCCTCAGGGTCGGACAGGCTAGAAAGAGGATGCCGCTCCTGACTCCGCTTGCCAGAGAGTGTGCGCTGGAGCTGGGGTGGAAGACATCCACTGGGCCACCAACATCCCGAGGCCTGTACTGGGCTGTGAGCTGGGCCCCACTGTCAGAAAAGCCTCAGTGTGGTGGGGAACAACCAAGTCAATCAATGACTAGGGGACAGTGCAGTCCTCTTCCAGTGGTACTGGGGAGCGAGGGGAGTGTGCGAGCAGAGAGGTGAACTCTGCCTGGAAAGGGACAGGAGAGCTTCTAGAGGCTTTGAAGGATGCATAGGAGTTTGCCAGGTAAAAAGCAAGGAGTGGGAAACAGCAAGTACTTCAGTGCTTCTGGCTTAGGCTCTGCCCCTGCTAACTCAGCACTTATAAGGTTCCCCGTGTGCCCAGCTCTGCAGTGGCACCACCGGTGGTGTGGCTGGGCAGGGTGTGGCTGGGTGGCGGTGCATGCGCACGGGCCCCACCCTTCCTACAGCCAGGCTAGGGGGACAGGTTCAGAGGGGATTTCCGGATGGTTCTGTACGAAGGGAATTCCTAGTGGCAGCTCCTCGTAGACAGTGTCATCAAGGAAGCCTTCTTGGGGGAGCTGCGCGTGGAGAAGTGTAGAGGCAGGCAGGCAGGCGGCAGGCGTGTCCCGGGGAACTGCAGGAAACGCCGCTGCATGCTTGATAATTCAGCTCCAGCAGGGCGCGAGCGTGGGCGGGGCGGGAGGCAGGGTCTGACCGAGGTGCAGGGAGGGCATGAACGGGGTGGCACTGGGCCAGGCCAGGGCCCAGTGAGGGGCCTCAGTAGCCACCATGGGCCCAGGGGACACACTCCAAACTTTCAGGGTAGAAGAAAATGTTTTAATTTTTAATCCAGTCTGAATTACATTCATCCTTATACCAACGCCATCATAAAATATAACTTTTAATATCTTTTCATGGAGAAAGGAGACCACAGGAAAGACACAGTGTCACCCCGAGGGCAAAACACTTGGCCGGGAGTCTAAATCCCTGGACGCCACTTCAAACCCTACCTTTAATTAGCTTGTGTCTTTGGGCAAATCGCGAATCCTCTTTGAGGCTGTTTGCCCTTCTGTGACCTGGGAGTAGTAGACCCACCTCACAGGCAGCACAGCCTAGGGACACTGTCAGCCTGAGATGCAAGAAGCACGGTGTCCCCTGGAACCGGGCAGCGGGGTAGCAATGCCCACAACAGTGAGGCATCAACAAAGTAAGAAATGTGAACCTGCTTTAAAGGCAGCGGTGAGGAGTGACGTAATCTTAGTACTTGGGGAAGGGATCAGGCTTCCGTGCCCAGCCTCGGAGCTCCCATTCCCTGTGCCTTGCATCGTATCTTTCCACGGACACAAAAGCAATCCCTTGGTTTCCAGTGCTGATGACACCCTTTGTCGGCATAGACCGCAGAAGCTCTCTGTGCAACCCACCTGTGCATGCGTCACCCCCCATGACACCCCACCAGCCCCTGAGGCCTGGGCCCCCATTTGCCCATCCCCACTCCTTGCTGACCATCACATGGGAGCTAGTGCGTGGTCGGACCCTAGATGGTGCTTGTCTGTGGACCTGAGTGGAATTCCTCCCAGGCAATCCCCCACTTTCCCTCCAGGGACCCCACCAGGCTCACATCCTTGTCTCTATTTCTCACAATGCTCTCGGGCCCAGCCGCCATCTCTGAGTAGAATGGCTCCATCAATTGGCCTCTGTTCTGCTTCAATTGATCAAAGCATAGTCTCGGTGCTGGTGCCCAGCCTGAAGCTGGCTTGTGATGGAGCCCAGGTCCCCAACCCAGCCCAGACCCTCTAGAGGCCATGCCAACCTCTGGAGGCCCCTCCTCCATGCATGGGGTGAGCTGCGGCTGTTCACTCATGAAGCCCCAGTCTCTGGCAACCATGGGAGTGAGTGTGGCTGGGGCTGTCTCTTCAGGTCTAGCCTTGGGATGGTTGAGGTCATTGTCCTTGGAGACCCAGAAGAGCACAGGGTCTTCTAGCATCATTCCCTCTTTTTTTGAGAAACAGAATCTGGGACCAAAACAGTGTGTGGTGATTGAATAGTGGCCCCCAAATGATAATTCTACCTGGAACCTCAGAATGTGACCTTATTTGGAATAAGGATCTCAAGATGAAATAGTTACGGATTAAAGTGGGCCCTAAATCCAATGATAGTGTCCTTATAAGAGACAAAAAAGAAGACACAAGGTACAGAAAAGACAGCCATGTGAAGACAGAGTCTGAGATTGGAGTGACCAGCTACGAGCCAAGGAATGCCACGTATTTAGAGCAGCCACTGGAAGCTAGAAGGGTGTGGAAGGATCCTTCCCTAGAGCCTTCAGAAAGAACATGGCCTGGCTTGCACCTTGATTTCAGTCTTCTGGACTCCCGAACTGTGAAACAATAACTTCCTCTTTTTTAAAGCCACCCGGTCTGTGGCAATTTGTCAGGGCAGCCCTGGGAAACTTACAGAGAAGGCTCATGACTTACCCGAAGGTGCCCAGGTGTCCCTGCTCCAGTTTAAGGGTTTGCCCCACTGCACCTGTGGCCTGCCTGAAAGCCCCATGTCAAAAATAACGAGACCATTTTGCATTTATTGTGTGCCTGCTGTATGTGGGGAATGTCTGGGTGTTTGCATCCTGGTGAGCAATGAGGTGTGTGCAATGGTGGTTAAGGGTATGGCAGATCCAGGCATCCAATTTCTAGTTTCTATATATCCCTGGGCAAATGACGTAACCACTCTGTGCCTCAGTTTCCTCCTCAGTAAAATGGGAGTGATATTAACAGCCCCCATCTGGGGTGTGTGAGGAATGAATGAATTAGCATGTACGATGCCATCGGTGCCATGCCTGGTACTCTGGAAGTGCCAGCCTTACCATTTCCCCAAGGCTGGGTGAGGAAAGGAGCCCAGGTGGGCCATGTCACTATCTCAACACAGCCAAAAGATGGCTGGGCTGTCGTTTGAGCTCAAGTTTCCTGACTCTGAAGCAGAGGCGCTTTCTAGCCTCTGTCACACACTGGCTCCTTTCCAGGAGCTTTCTGCAGATATGACATTTAAGCTGAGAGGAGGCATGATGCTACCTGAGCGAGACGCTTCACATTCGGTCTGGCCAAGGAGGGGCAGCGGGGGCTGCTTGTCAGTTCATAACCGTCCTTCCTGGCTGCCCCCAGCAGAGAGGGGGCCCTAAACGTTGGCTGGTGCCCAGAAGGTAGAGGCGGGGTCTGGAGGCGCAGACCTGAAAGTGCGTTGTGGACTGGACCCTGAAGGACAGGGATGAGCCAGGTGTGTGCTGTGTGCCCTCTGGTGGCACAAGGAAGACCTCTGTCCCAGCGTCTCACCCAGTGAGACCCATTTCCATGACAGCCAGAGAAACAGGTGCTTAAGGAGCTGCCGGCGGGTGCAACCCAGAGTGAAGGAAGGGTGTGAATGCCAGGGCGGGAGAGATGGGGCTTCCAAGCCAAGGAGATCACACACCTGAAAAGTGTAGAGCCAGTGAACACGGGGTTTGGGGAATGACATCGTTCCACCTGCCAGCCTGCAGGGAGCCCGAAGGTGAGGGTAGCAGCCAGGGGCGGGAGACAGGCCGAGGGGGAAAACGATAACAATACGTCAAAGATGCTCAGAGTCATGACACATCCAGGGCTCTGGCAGCATCTCCCTGGAAGCACAGGAGGCAGTTTGTGAGGCGGTTTGTAACGACAGCAACACCAGGAGGCGAGACGTGCATAAGCACTGCTACGCTTTCAGAGGGTAAATCCGAGGGCTGCGCAGTGAACGCGAGGGTACTCTGCAGGCTGTTTCCAGAAGTCATTTGGCAGGATCCCTGGGAATTCTTCATTAGGCTGAAAATGGCCACAGTGGCCCCTCTGCTCCCTGCACCCCTGCATCCTCCCACTTCTGCTGGGTCACTGCTGTGGCCAGCAGCTCAGGGCCTTCACATGCCAACTCAGCCGGCAGAAAAGTGAAAAGTTCAGGCAAAAGCAATAGTTTGCTCTTGGGTTGTGAGAATAAACCTCCAGGTTCTCGGTTTTTGCAAAAACCTGCCTGCTGTGGGTTTTAATGAAATCGACCAATTGTTTTGACCTGGAGACACCCACCCAGCGCAGGGCGGGGAAACGAAGGGGCCAGGGGGAAGGGAGAGGGGAGATGAGGAGCAGGGGCAGAGAGAGGGCATGGCGGAGGTGAGGAAGAGTTCAGGTTGTTCATAAATAAAGCCTGTCTGTACCTGCTGTACTCACACGCCTGTGCACACACGCAGGGGAGCTTATTGTCAGGAGCCTTCGTGTGAGGTTGGGGCACCTGTGTGTTGTTGAGTAATAAAAGTTCTTGGGTCCCCGTGACCACGCCCTCCATCGTACGGGCTACCTGGGGCATGAGGCTCACTAAGTGTGGATAAACGGGCCTCACTGCTTCCAGGCACTCGGACATCCTTTCGAGGGGCTTGCTTAGCTGCGGCGGGTGGGGGTGGGGGATGTTTACCCTCTTCCTTCAGGCAACTGCAGTCTAGGTGTGGGTGTGTGACGAGCCGCCCAGCACCCCCCTTAGTATAACACAAAATGGAATCTCTTCGGCTGGTCTGGAGGGTGGATGCCAGCCTGGGTGGCCTTGCTGGTTGTGCTGCCAGAATGAGCACATCTTAATAGTAATAACAGCTAGCACTTTACCTAGTACCTGAAATAATAACTCATTCCATCCTCATGGCAGTCCTTTGAAGGGGGCACTGCTACTGTCACCGTTCTTCTGCAGAGTTGAGTGGGGACTGCAGTGAGCTGCCCAGGCCCCCCTGCTCATCAACAGCCGAGCAGGGAGTTGAACCCGGGCCAGCAGACTGCAGGGGCTGAGCTCTCAACATCACACACTCTCCCAGGGCAGCTTGGTGTGTGCCGGGGAGAGACTTTGGCAGTCAGTGTGGCACTTTACAGAGCCCCCCTGACAGCACCCCTGAACCGTGGTGGTCTAGCTTGCGCTTGAGAAAATCCAGTAACGGCTGCTTCCCACTTTGCCAGGAAGCCAGCCCCTCTTCCAACAGCTTGGATTTTTGGAAAAGTCCTTTCCATGTTGAGCCCCAAACTTGCCTTACTATATCCCCCTGCCCTGGCTTCAGTTCTGGAGCCACTGAGAAGAGCCCTCTCCACTTCCCCAGACACCCCCTCAGATACTTGCAGGTCAGCCCCGTGCCCGTGCCTGCCGACTGGGTTTCGTGAGCGGTGGGCTCCTGGCCTCTCCGCCCTGCCTCCTTCTCAGCCACTAGCCCCACACCTCTTGCCTGTCAGGCCCAGACCTGCTGGGCATGCTCTGATTTGCCTGCGTCCTTCTGCCCGCTGTCCCCAGGCTTGAGCGGGCACTTTGGCTGTGACCCTGCCCCTCCTGGTTCTCCCCATGTTCCGTAGGGTGGTGGGTTGGCTCAGGTGGCTCTGACATTTCTCTAGCTCTGACATTCCAGGCATCTGTGGTGCAGCCACCACCCCTGTCCTGTCCCCTGTCTCTTATGCTCCATCCCCATCCCTGGTTCCCCTGGAGGTGCCCAGTTGCCTGTGTCGGAGCTGAATAGTGGGAGCCCCAGCAGGTGGCGCAGGCCCAGGGCAGCAGGTTACAGCAGCCGCAGGAAGCTGAGCAGCCGTGATCTCTGGTGTTGACACTGTTCATTCTCCATGTGTCCACCCCTCCCCAGCCCATTCTCCGCCTGGGTTGGTCAGACCCCTTGTGCTGAGATGGGGGAAGTTGGGTGGAGGGCTCACCACTGGCAGCTGGGCCTCCCCAATTCGTCTCTCTTTCTCTTTGGCAGGGAATTCCTCTGAGAACAGGCAGGAAACAGCCTCGTAAGGTGTCCATTAGGTGGAAAACACTTGGCACCATTTCACTGTGGTTTCCATGACGTGGGGAGGTGGAGAAGAAGAGGGCATTGTGTTTTCTTAGATGCACCCCCTGCCCGTATTTCCTCTCTCCCGGGCCCACATGCTGGAGGGACCAAGCTGGCTGGGACAGATGGAGTTCTGCAGGCAAGATGCGGAGATGTGTGGCAGGCGAGGAAACCGAGGCCCAGACGTGTGTTAAGGTGCCGAGGGGCTCATGATCGCCCAGTTTGATTGTCTAGAAAGAAAAATCTGACAGCGAGAATTCAAAGGGAAGGGACTTGCTCTGAGGTTACAAGTCTGTCCCTCCACCCTAGGCAGGTGGACACGGTGGCCGGCAGGGACCCAGCTGCGTGTGGTTGACTAACTCCCAGCGGTAGCTGGAGAGATGAGAAGTGACTGTGTACAGAGGTGTGTGCACGGGGGAGGGATCTGGCGGGACCGGTGCAGCTACAGGGCAGGCCAGGGAGGAGGCAGCACCACCTCCAGGGCTGTCGGGGCGAGAGGTCCCACTGAGAGCGGTAACCCTAAAAAGCAGCCCCCACCAGAACCTCTGAGAAGCAGGTGGGGTTGTGGAACTGCAGGAGAACTATGCTGTCCTCCTCTCTGCCCGTCCTCCCGTCTCCTGTGGGGGCCTCCCGATGGCCAACCCAGGACAGCCACAGGGAAGCGGAGTCTGAGAAATGCAGGGGCAGGGCTCAGCAGAGAATGGACGGGGGAGAGGCGAATGCCTGGAGAATAAACAATGTCAACCAAAGATCATGGCTGGGTCAGCTTCCTGGGGCTGCTGTAACCAATGACCACAAGCAACAGAAACTTATTCTCTCACCATCTGAGAGCTGCAGTCTGAAAGGGAGGTGCTGATGTCCCTCTCCCTCCAAAGGCTGTGGGGGAGACTTCCCTCGCCCCTTCCAGCTCCTGGTGGCTCCAGGCGCTCCTTGGCTTCTGGCCGCAGCCCTTCACTCTCAGCCTCCGTCATCAGGTGGCCTTCTCTTCTGTCTCCCTGTGTCTTCTCTCGCTTCTCTGACAAGGACATCTGTCATTGGATCTAGGGCCATCCTGGATAGTCCAGGACAATCTCATCACCTTAACTGAATTACATCTTCAAAACCCCCTCTTTTTAGATAAAGTCACATTCACAGGGCTTAGGACATGGACATATCTTTCGGGGGCCCCCATTCAACCCGCTACAATGGTTATCTCAGGCGAGCACCTGTCCCTCCGCATGTCCTCTACACGTCACCTCACTGCACTTCACAGTTGGCCAGGGAGACAGATGCATGGTTCCCGTTTCACAGGTGAAGCCAGAAAGGAGGAGACGGCCTGAGGAGATAGGTGGGGCAGGTATCAGAGGTGGAGCAGGAGCCCAGCATGCCTGGCTTCTCTGCCACGCCCTCGCCACCGTGCCACGGACATGGATAAGCCCCCGTCCCTTGCAGAACCTCCCTCACTGCCCGTTAGTATTGTTTGCACTGGGCGCTTTTTTCCTGTTTGGACTTCAGGCACCCAGATTGGGTTTAATCTCACTCCTCATTGGTCTTTACATAACCCACTTTTGTTTGGATCTTTCACTAGTTTTCTTTAGTAATGATGGAACGAATACACAAAAATCCACCACCCAAAACAAAAGCTCGGATGTAGATCACAGTGCTCTCCTTCTGAGCCCAGCCCCCTGTCTGAACATCCCCGCTTCCCCCAGGGGAGGCACCACTCTGGATCCTGGCTATGTTCCTTTGCTTTCCTTTCTGTGTGGTTTAGTGCATCCTCTTCTCACTGTGTCTTTATTCATAAATTATTAATATTTCAGGCATACAAAAAAGTATAAAAATAGTGCATTGGTACCTGCCTTGCCATGTTTTAAATGCAGCAAATAATTTTTGAGCACCTTCCCTGTGCTGGACCCTGTGCTGGACCCTGTGCTGGACACTGGTCTCGGAGACAGTCGAAGCAAGTCCTGACAACCGATGGGGCCAGGATCATCTAGAAAGGGCATTACGGGACCTCCCAGTGCTTGGGGTGGGGAACAAGGGCAGGAGGGGCCTTCTGTGTCACCTCTCTGCTTCTGAAACTTCACTGGGAATTCCTGACAGGGTCACCTCTGAGCCCCCACTGCCCGGCACAGAGCAGGTGCTCAGCCAGTGTGTACGGAATAGACAGGAAACCTTCTATCCGGGGTCAGTAGGGCCTGTCAGCCCACTAAGGAAGGTCATGAGCAGCGTTTGCAAGGCAGCCCCTCACCCCATGCCTGATTCTGGAGAATCATTCCATAGCGAGCCTGGTATATCATAAATACTCTGCCCCATGGAGGCTAGTTGCACTGGCTTGTGACAAACACTCCATAAGTGCATTCTACTCCCTCACACTGGGAGTTCCCTGAGGCCAGGGCTTTGTGATCTTGCTGAGGTCAGGCCAAGTAGCCCTTGTTAGATGGGGATTCCTGAAGTCGAGGCTGCCTACCCCCTCTAGAGTGGGGGCTGCCCATGGCAGGGACTAGATCTCTTCCTACACACTGGGAGACACCAGAGGCCAGCTTTGGCTCTTCTTTCCAACTGGAGTGTCCTGAGGCTCAGTCAGTAAGTCTTCCTGAAATCAGAGGCTGTTTCCATTCTTTGATTAAGAGTCCCCTGATGACAGAAGCTGTATCTCCCCATCAGACTGGGAAAGTCATGAGGCTGGGGTGGTTTTACTCCAATCAGACTCAGAACCTCCCGCGGTCAGGGCTGTGTCCCTACCACAGAGAGAGGAACTGGCCCGCCGTCTCCTGCTCTAGAGATGTCCTTGATCAGTGCCTGACCTCTCTGAAACATCCTTGTTTTCTCTTCGTACCACCCAACCCGGAGATGGCTCACCTGGGAAACTCCTATTGTGTTGCCACTCTGGACTTTGCCAGGAGTCACTGAGACACTGTCTCCGTGTCCGTGCGGCTGAGATGTCAGCGTGCCTGGGCTGCAGGGGATCCAGGTTGGAGGAGGGACTATCGTGTCCTCTAATTTAGGTCTTGGTTCTAGCTCAGAGCCTGCCACAGTATCCGTAGGCTGAGTCCAGCCTCTGAGGACACAGGCAGCTGGGTTTGCCCCAGACAGGATCTGGAGGAAGCTCTTCCCCTGCGCTCACCAAGTGATATCAAATAGAACATCAGGGACCTAGGAAGGGGGAAAATGAGAGGGAGAAAGGGCCTTATTTTTGGGACACACGCACACACACACACCCCCCCCATCATCATCATCATCATCATTATCATCATCATAATCATCATTTCATTCAACTTTCCACATACTGAGATAAATGCATTAGTTTGCCAGGGCTGCCAAAACGAAGACTGGTAGCTTAAACAATAGAAATGTCTTTTCTCACCATTCTGGAGGCTACGAGTCCAGGTCAAGGAGTCAGGAGGGTTGGTTTCTTCCGAGGCCCCTCCTTGGCTTGTGGACGGCCGTCTTCTCCCTGTGTCATTGCATGGTCTTCCCCCCGTGGGTGTCTGTGTCCGCACTTTCTCTTCTTGTAAGAACCTCAGCTCGGGCATATTGGATTAAGGCCCACCTGCATGACCTCATTTATTATTAGTTATTTCTTTAAAGACCCTATCTTCAAATACAGTCACACTTCTGAGGCACTTGGGGTTAGGACTTCAACATATTTATGAATTTTGGCCATATTTGGCCCATAAAAATAAGAAAAATACATGTTGTCTCCGTTTTACAGCTGAAAACATTGAGGCAGGGAGAGGAGTGGCTTATCCAGGGGACATGCATAGCAGTGGGGAAGCAGAGGTGGACCAGAGTGCTTTCCACCTGTACATCTCGTGCTAGGCCAGCCTGTGGCTTTGTCCTCTAGAAGGAGTAATCTTGGTTGACTCTTGAGTGGGGACCTCTCCTCTCTGTCCATGTCACCTCGTGGTGGAGACTCCTGCTTCTACTGGACTTTGTTGGATGCCAGTGCATGTCTT
>RJWJ010032210.1:0-18666 GCA_004363605.1 Indri indri
TTTGTATTCTATTTTTCATTTAACTCTATATTACAAGCTTTTTCTAATGTGAACAATGTCATTATATTCCACTAAGTAGAGGTGAGTTTACCACTATTTTCGTTCATTTAGATGATTTGTATTCTTTCATTTTGTGCACAAAGATTTTCCCTTTGAAAAAGCTTTCAGAATAATTTTAGAATTGATTTCTGAAGCAAAATGACTAGACCAAGCTTAGGGCTCTTTTAAAAGCAGCCATTTTTAAATGCGAGTAAAACAGTCCCTGAGAGTTGGGACTAGTCTTTGTGGCGCTATCACTCCCCTACAAATGTGCACCCTAGTCATTCGAATAGTCTTTGGATCATTCAACCAATCCAAGTCCCCATAGTTAATCCTGTACATTTTCCTTGATAAAAATAAATGTGTTTATGTGTATATGTAATGTATAAATATGTATTATATATGCAATATATTTGTATATATAATTTATATATAAATGTATATATCTACATTTTAAATTATGGAATGAATAAATTAGAGCTAAGAGCATATAATGTTATAATTTCAGGTCAGAGTATACGTTACATTAAATTATCCCATTTAAGGAATCATTAAGAAGTGAAATCTATTAAACTGATAATGTATTTATTAATGTGAATTAGCTTGGTATTAAATATCATTAAATAAAACAGAATAATCCAAATCATTGTACTGGTACCTGAATGAATCACCAGGACGTGGGAGTTTTCCTTCACTTTATTATTAAGTCACAGAATCCTTCTTGTTTACTTTTAAACGTTCAAAAATCAAAAGTATAAAAATACATACAATGAAATGTTTTCCCAACCTTACCCCCCTTCACCTAGTTCCTTCTAATACCCCACCCTGAAATAGGTATCCTTTCTTATTAGTGTGTCCCTTCAGAGTTTATTATTCAACACAAACAATGGCAAATATAAATTCTTAATACCTCTTTACACAAAAGGTAGAATATTATACACATTGTTCTACAGCTTGCTTTTTCCCCCACTATTAGTATATCCTGGAGATATTACCATGATGATACTTAGAATCCTCATTTTTTATAGCTTCATAATATTACATTTGCATGGATTTACTATAATTTATTTAACCAGATTCCTATTGATGAACATTTGAATTGTTTCCAATCTTACTATTTCAAACATTCTGCAATGAATATCTTGTTCAGATAGGATTCCCAAAAGTGCAATTGATGAATCCATATGAATTTGCAATTTTGATTGCTACGGCCAAAAAGCTCTCAGTATGACTGTATCGATTTACACAACCACCATAAATAAAATGTAGCAATTTTAATTTGCTAGAGCATACTCCTTTTTATTATTGAAACCATATAGAAAGAATAATTTAGCAAGTGTAGTATTTACATCTTTACTATGTTCAGTATTTCCATCAATAAACATATCTTTTCATTTGTTCAGGTCTTCTTTTGTTTCCAACAGGAGTATTTTTAAGTGTTCTTCATATACCTTTCACACAATTTTTGTTAAATTTATCCGTAGGTATTTTATCATTTTGTTGCTATGGTAAGTGGTATTATCATGTAAATTATTATTTTATTTTATATCAAATTATTTGTCAACTCAAAAGCTCCTGACTTCTATATATTAATTTTGTATCCAACTATCTTAGTTTGAACTCTTATTGTTGGTGGTACACTTGATATTAAGAGTGTTGATTTTCCTGGTATCATCTAGAAATAATGATAGTTTTCTATCTTAATTTCCAATTTTAACTAATTTCTTTCTCTTGCCTATTTGCATTGCCTACTGTAACTGTTGTCTATTTTTGCTGTGAAAGAAATTACCTGAGATTTAGCAGTTTAAAACACACCTTTATTATTTTATAGTTGCTATGGGTCAGGAATAGGGTATGGTTTCACTGGGTTCTTGGCTGGGCCCCCTGCTGCACAGTGTGTCCTGTGGTTGCAATTGCCATATCACCCAGGGTGGACTAGGGTCTCATATGATGATGGACTGACTGGAAAAGAGTCCACTTCCAAGTTCACTTTCATGATTGTTGGCAAGATGCAGCTACCCAGGGGCTGTTGAACTAAAGGCCTCAGTACCTTGGTGGCCGTTGGTTGGAGGCTACCTTCAGTTTCTTGCCACGTGGGCCTAATGTGGCAGCACAGTTTATCAGAGACAGACAGACAGACAAAGAGAGAAGTTACAATCTTACATGGCCTAATCATGGTCCATCCCCTCACTTTTGCCATGCTGTCTTGGTTAGAACCAAGTCAGTAAGCCAGCCCACACCCAAGGGGAGGAGACTGCACAAGACATGGATACTAGGAGGAGGGGATCGTTGGGGATCAGCTTAGAGTCTGCCTGCCACACCGATTAACTATAGTACAAACAAGATGATGTAAAGTATCAGTGTTTCATTGAGGAAGTAAATGTTTACTAATCTAAAAATTGTTTGCAATTCAGACAGTTTCCTACTCTTTGCTTTTAAAAAAATTGAAGGAGAATTTCATGGAATTGACCACTGATAGACCCTTAAAAATACTTTTGGTTGATAATCATAATATAATTTTTAATTTGTAATTCAAGTTTTCAAAAAATTGAGTGTCAATATTTTAAAAACTCCTTTTTTCTGTCTACTTATATAAATGAGGTTTATCAGTGCTTTTCTCTAAAAAAGCAAACAGTAGAAATCAAACTGATGCTTAATCCTGCCTTATTCTGACTATAATATTTACAGATTATGTACTAATTGAAAAAAACTATATTTATAGTTATACATAGATATATAGTCCTGATTTTTAAAAGTTTAGATCTTATGTTTAATAACTATGTTTTAAATTATAGTATATCTACACTGTTTTATCAAGTGAAAGTACTAATAACTATAACAATGACTCAATCATTAGAAATTTTTAAATTTTTAAAAATTTTTAAATTTCATTTTGTGTAATATGTGTTTTGCACAGAAGTGTAGTAGAATGATGAAAAAAAGACTGTAAAACATTGAATATATCACATAAAAAAATACGAAAGGAGTGAAATGGAAACATTAGGCCAAAGGAGAAAGGGAGTGATACAAAATTTTTAACTCTTAAAAAATAGCTTATCCATGTATTTTTTTTGATATGTATTATTTATTAAGAAGGAGTTGGGTTGGTTAGCAAGCTCCACGGCATCATCAAAGACCCAGGCTCCTTTCAACCCCCCTTCCATTATCCGTATATTTTTTAATGAATTATCAAATTGTTATGATATTTAGATTCCATTTAATACACATAGAAGAGTGACATAAAAGTTTTACTTTAAAATGTCAACATTTAAAATTTGCTCCCTCATAATCTTTGCAACTATTTAAACTTATTTAAAATGGGGGGATTATATACTTATAAAAATTATTCTAGGTTTGCGAGCAAAAAGACTGAAGAGCATGAACTGAGTTGCAGATATGACCAAGAGGCATGACGCACTGGGGAGTCACAGATAGTTTTGGTATCACTGGGATGTCGGGTAGAGTTGAGAGAAGAGTTTGGAGACATAAGATGTACACCATGAAGGACCTTGTGTGCTACACTTAAGGAATTTGGACCTTATCTGAATGGGTTGGGGACTCAATGAAGGATTTCAATCTGAGGAGAGATGTGATAAATTTTCAGTCTGGAAAGAGCACTAAGATAACATTTTATATTATAGCTAGGATTGGAGGGGGAGCATAGCAGCCTGCAATACTAGTTAGGAGTCTACTGCAAAAATCCAGGGCGAAATTATGAGGCTCTGAACAGAGACAAGTGAAGAAGCTGAGACCGAAGAGGAGGTGGAACTCAGAAGTTTTAACAACTGGTTAACTGTGTGACCCAAGAGAGGATTGCAGATTTCTAGCTTGCTAATGCAGGAGAAATGAAAGTGGAGAAAAAAGGATGACTTCTGTTTGGGCATGAATGAAGATGTCTGTGAGATGGCTGGATGGTTCTCTGAAGCCCAGGAGGTGGATCTGAGCCGAAGATGAACACGTGGAAGCTGGATTCTGCTTGTTAATATGCATTATTTTGTATGATTATGCATAAGAGAGACTGGTCTGTACCTTTTTCGTGTGTGTGATATTTGTCAGGATTGAGTATCAGTGTTATAATCTCTAGAAATAATATTCGGAAGGTTTTCTTTTCTTTCAAACCCTAGAATAGTTTACAGAACATTGAGATTACCTGCTCCTTAAATGTGTGGTGGAATTACATGGTCAAACTGTCACGCCTGATTGACTTCTTAAAAGAATACCTCTTTATTTATTGAATTGGAACAATGTGCTTATGTTTCTAATTCCTCTAGGGTCAGTTTTGGTAAATCATATTTTTCTAAAAATATTTTCATTTTACCCAGATTTTCAAAGATTTTTCTCAGAGTTGAGGAAAGTGATCTATTATGATTGTTTTAATTTCTTCTGTTTTTGTCATTATTGCCCCCGTATCAGTTTTTATTCTACGAATCTGTGTTTCTTCTCTTTTTTTCTTGATTATGTCAACTGGTAGTTTTCTTTTACATAAGTTCTTATAATAAAGGAAGGAAGGAAGGCAAAGAGGGAGGGAGGGAGGAAGGGGCTGTTGAGTGGCCCTAACCACTAAACCCATTTCTCTGACTAGTGGTTTGGAAGCTGAGACAGTGGCTCTTCCCTAAGGGAGCCGGCACATGCTCCCTCCTCAGGTTTGTGGCAAACTTTCTCTTCCCTCAACAGGGACGGCCTCTCTCAGAGGCTGTAGCATGGTACCTTGGGAGATGAAATCAAACAACTTGGTTTGCAAAAAAAAAAAAAAACTTCCAAATTTATTAGGTTTTCTCTTTTCTGCTTCATTAATTTCTGCCTTTACAGTCACTATTCCTTTTTTCTACATTTCTTTGGAGTATTTTCCTGTTTATTATTTAACATTTTGAGTAGGGTACTTATTCCATGTACTTTGTCTTCTTTAATTGATAGAAGAATTTAAGGCTATTAATGTTCATCTCAGCACAGCTTTAGCTGCATTCCTTATGGTTTGTAGTGTTTTTATTTTCTGTGCTTTCTCAAAATATTGTAATTTTGGCTTGTATTTCCTCTTGCCCTAAAAAATTGTTGGAGAGAGATGTGATAGTGATGGTGGTGTTTTCAATATTTAGAAAAAAATGTCCTTCTGAGTTTCGTTATTAATTTTTTCTTTCTTTTTTTGCATTATGGAATTTATTGAGGTTTTATTTGAGTGCTAAAATATGATAGATTTTCTGGAATCTTCCGTAGCCACTTCTATTCACAGGAATAATAGATCGATCCATACATGCCAGTCACGTTTATCTTAGTACTTTTGTTTTTAAGACTTCTATTATCATTGCTTATGTTTTGTCTACTTGCTCTATTGTAAACTGAGAGAAACAAATTAAAGCCATCTACTGTTATATTTTGATCTTTATTTTCTTTCATATCCTGTAATTTCTGTTTAATAAATATTAGCATGCTATTTTGTGCACAGATATTCATTACCTTTGTATCAATTGCACATGCATTATATAAAGAGCACTTGACTCATTTCATACTTTTTAGCAATATTCTCACTTGCTATTAAGATTGTGACCTTCCTTGCCTTTCTTTAGTGAAGGGGACATTTTTCAGATTTTGCTCATCCTTTTCTTTTCAATCTTTAGGAATCACTCTGTTCCAGATGTTTCTCTTCTGTACAGTTTGCTTTGTGATCCAGTTTGAAAATATTTTTCTTTTAATAGGTTAATTGAGCCCATTTACACTTAGTAATATAATGAATACAATTGACCAATGTCCTGTTATTATTTAATGCAGGTACTCTCTAAGTTTTGCAGTTTGCGGTCTATTTACTTTTTGTATGTATTTCTTCTTGAGAAGGTTTGTGGGAAGGATAGTGTTATAGCAGGTTTATAACTTGTCCCTCCCTCCTTGGGGATGCCTGGCATAGTTTTAACCCTGGCCAGAACTCTTACAACTATTGACTGATGGAATTTACTAATTTAAACATAAATGAAAATGTTGCAGGGTTGGTTTGTACTGAGTTATTGCTTTTCATTTTCTTCTCTTTCTTTTTGACAGCTCACATTTTATCTCTTCCCTTGGGTCCTTGCATTTCTACTTGGTAATCTTCCTTCACACTGGCAATCAATTTCTTAAAAGTATTTTTTTTTTAAAACTCATGGCAAAATATTGGGTTACAACGTTTATCTATTGCATTGCAAGTTCTGTTGTGTTTTTGGTTTTGTTTTGTTTTTTTCCTGCTCCTATACCACAAGAGAAGCTTAAGAATTCTCTCGCAGTACTTTGTTACGGAAACACAGGGAACCTGTGAACCAGGACCATCCATCAAGAAATCAATGTGCAGGGCACTTCTTCCTGGAACTGCCTGTCTTTGATGAATGAATTCCGGGAAAATGTGACAAACAGCTCCCCATTAGAGGCCTGCATGCTGAGAGTTCATATTGGAGCTTTTAGTCAATGTGGACGATAAATGCCAAGGCCCTGAGGACTGCAACTGCCAAAACTCTTTTCCTTTCTCCTGATTCAAGAGTTGATTTTATATAACAACATACGGATACGTCTTGGGAAGTTCACTTCATCACTGGGAGCATTAATTGCAAACCACGCAACAGACAGTTCCTTGTAAAAATGGTTTGCATGCGAGGTAGTTTGGATTAGTGGTTGAGAGAAAACTCAGTTTCGAATATCTGCTTTCTCTCTCTTTAGCTATGTGACTTCTCTGTGTCTCAGTAACTTCATTTGTAAAATAAGAATAGCTGACCTACCTCATGGTATTGACGAGAAGATTGAAAGAGACTATGTATATAAAGATGTAAAGATCTTGGAACACTGCCTGCTGTGTAATAAATGTCAAGAAAAATGATAAGTATTATTATTTACATTGGTTAAAATAAAATATTGATTTGTGAAACAAAGAAAACTCCATAAATTTACACTTTAAATCTTGAAGCCCAGGCTCAGTTTCTGCAAGTTTATTTAAAGTACTTTAGTTGTAGACATTTTGCATGTTGAATTTTATTTCATTGCATTAGAATTCCATTTCAGGACACAATGGACTAGCTAATGGTGCCACAGGGCTCTTGAGTAGAGCACCCAGGAAAAAAAATAAAATAAAATACAGAAAGCATCTGTTTGATGCATTGCAAGTTTTACTGGTATTCTTTACCTGGTAAGTTTTGCTGACTTCTAAAATTACATCTTTCTGCTGATGCTGGGTCAGCTATTTATCATTTTTCTCAACATTGCATTAGCTGGATTTTCCTGACTGTGTTTGTAGGAGGTGGCTACTTTTGTTGTTTTGGGTTTTTTTGTTTGTTTGTTCTGGTATTTTCTGAGATTTGTCATTGCTTGCTATTCACCATGCATTTTCATTGCCTTCCCCTTCCCACTCCCCCCTGGTTCCTACTCAATCTCTACCCTGTCTTCCCAGATCCTTCTGCTCTTGATATCACTGCAGAGTGTGCCTTTATCTATGGAAAGTATACTTTTGAAATTCATTGCCATCAGGCCCCCTTTCTACTCACTTCCCTCAAGCAGTTCCTGAACTTATTTTAATTGCCTTTGGCAGCCCTAACGTTTTGAATCTTAGATCTTATCTGTCTCTAGTTTTGCTAAAAGGGGGTTTAATAGATTTCCCTGTCATTTCTTGCTTCTTGTGACATACAGGAGGAGAAGGAGAAGATTATCATCTCACACAAACATGTTCATATTGGAATTCCACGTGTATTTCTTTCCCAGAAGGCCTTGAGTGGAATCCCAGTTATGTGGCTCTCATCAAAGAGTTGGATTTGTCTCTGGGAAGGGAGCAAAAATGATACACATCTCACCATTTCCCTTCATTTGAAAATGTGCAGGCTTTGTTCTGAATACAAACCAGGACTTGCTCTTAAAACTAGGCTTCCACATCCTCCCAGTTTCCCTGGACCTTGCTTTCTTTATTTATATGTCATAGAGATTGTTCAGGAACAACAAGCAGAGTTTTCATTCATTTTTCAAATATTACATATGATTCCATTATATGAATTTCCAACAAGTTTTATTAATAAAATGCAAGTCAAGAAATCTTTATTCAAGTTTGAAGGTAGAATGGAATATATTAATTAGTGATGAATAACATTTAAAAATAAATGTGAAAGACCCTGCATTTAATGTTCTAATTATACAAAATGTTTATTAATATAGTGATTTTTATTTGTTCTGTCTTTGTGAAAAAATCCATAACCAGAATTCCAGATAAGCATAGATGCCTACATTCCCCAGTCATCTACATCTATAATGTGCCTATCACAAGAAGGACATCAGGTCATCCTTATTACAATCATAGGGACACCTATATAGAAGGGAACAGTATAAAATGTTGGCATATGTTGCCCAAATGCAGGCCTTTCCTCAAAACCAAAATAACCTGCTATCTTCCCATTTTCTCTTCCACTTGGGTATAGAAGAGACAGAAGTCATTTTACACTTTGTCACTTTCTATTACATTCTTTTTATTATTACTCATTTACTTTCTTTCCTGCCACCTTCCATAGAAGACTCAAAGAATAAACACACTCAATAAAGTGGAAAACTACAAATATATAAATGTTGAGTCTAGGAAAATGCAGAGGAGCAAACTGGAGAAGAAAGTTAGAATACGAACGTGCAGACTATTACTTACCAAAAGTGGAGGGTGGCAGAAACAGTTTGCTGTTCGCCAAAATTTGTTTTCCTTCTTCTTGGGCACACAACTAGGTTACATCCCCCAGTCGCTCTTGTAGTTAGGGGCCCTTTGCTTGAATTTCAGCCAATGGCCTGTGACAGAAGTAATATGCACTACCTTTGGCTGCGGCCCATAAAAACCTTCCTTGTGCTTTCTTCCACACTCTTTGCTCCTTCTGCTTGACTGAGAAGAACATGACAATGGTGACATTGGAAGCCCTGTACTGGGGATGGCAGAGCCTCTGTCCTCCTAGGTCCTTAAATGACTGTGTGGAGGAGAGGTGCCCAGGAAATCTACATCCCTGCCAGGACTGTTACCTTTGCCAAGGCACAAATTTTGATCATCTTTGAGCCATCAATCAATTTACATGTGTTATGTTAGCCTAGCATAGCCAAAATAATACATGCCATTGACACAAAGAACAATAAATCCATATTTTGTATTTGGACTTCAGCAGGTCTTTTAACAGGTAGGAAATGGTCTAGACAGATATTTACCCAACAAATAGCAATTCAGGCCATGCCTGACTTTAGAAATGAGTTAGTCCTGGCTTTCAACATTGGAATAGGACTCAGCTGGAACAAGAGGTTGGTTCATTTTCCAAAGGGTTAAGCTCAGAACATTTGGGTGGTGTTGGCCAGTGGGCCTCAGGAAATTTCTGGATTAGGAGATGTCCAGTTGAAGGACATCAGCAGTTCAAAAAGCACAAAACTAGCTGGAAACTGAAGAGCCTACATTACCTGTTTGCCACTGAGTTGAAATGAGGAGGAAGAGATGTGGTCAATGTCTGGAGTCAGATAAGATGGCAAAATCCAGGACCCCAAGGGACGGCAGGTCGACATGGAAGTCAAGCAAGTCAGCGATTCAGGCTGCTGGATTCAAATCCCTGCCTCACTTCTTACAAATTATGGAATCTTGGGAGAACCTATTAATGTCTCAAGGCTGATTTATTTTTTCTTCTATAGAATTTGGACAATAAAGCTATGTATCTCAAAGCATTGTTATGAAAATGAAACATCTCTAAAGGGCTTAGTTCAGCGTATAGTATACAGTAAGCACTCGATACATTTTTTATTAAGATGGATGAGAAGAATGACGGAGTAAAGCCGGAGGAGCCAGGATCCAGCACAAACCAGCAGCCAGAAAGAGGTAAGAGCCAGAGCTTTGCTCAATACAGAGGTTCCCCCTGGAAGCTGTGGCCTATGACCTCTGGTCTTCTCCCACCTGGATCTGCAGGTTCCAAATGTGGAGTAGCTTGGTTATGCTACTTTCTCTGCAATCCCCTGCAGCTCACCAAATGTCCACTACCAGCCAGACAGCATGGACGAGCGCCCTGGCCGTCGACATGGGCAGAGGGCAGCAGCAGCAGGAGGGGTGGCCCCTCAAGGCCTGCCAGCCCTATGAGGGACATCAGGAGGTTTCAATTCACTGAGATTTACTTGGAAATAAGGGCTGAGGAGCAGAGTTTGCATAGATGTCAGAATCTCATATCCTCTAAACATCAGCTGTGTGAATTTTGGGCAGGTCTCTAAACCTTATTTTTTTCTCATCTGTAAGATACTGTGCATTATAACTAAATAAGATAACGTGCTATTTTATGAAATACCTAATAGGGCATAGCGAAGTCAATCTTTAACACATGTCAGTGGAAGGGGGGAAATGGTACTTATATGATCTGTGATGATAGGCAAGTGGCTGGGCTGGGCATGGGAACAATTCGGTTTATCCCAAAACCACACTTGCGAGCACTGTTGGTCGCGATTAAACACTTAGCAGTGTCCCGTGTGTGGTGGTTGGTTCTGGTGCTGTAAAAGACCTGTAAGAGGCGGTGAACGAGGGCACACTCCATCCAGTTGGACCTCCCCCAGCCGTTACGCTCCAGGGGCTGCTCCCTGCATTCTTGTCTCCCATTCCCTCAGCATCATCCCATTGTCCCCAGAGGGGCTGCTCTCAGCCACGGTTTGGAACTGCTTGCTCCTCCCTGCTCCAGGTGCCTCCTCACGGCCTTCGTCATGGGTGGCCATTGCCCTGTGTTATGACTCCTGGTTCACCACGGGTGGTTGCACTTGCACCCTCTTTGGTGCTGAGCTTTCGACAGTTCCACTCCGTGTCAAACCCTCCTCTGGAACCTTACCATGGCCTTGCCATAAAATGAGCATCTATACCAGCCTTGTAAGAAAAGCCAGCTCCATGGACGTGGCCTTATCTCCTGCTTTGCCCACACACACCCACTGCGCTCCTTCCACGCAGAACTGCTTGGAGACCCCTTTCATTCCCCTGTATAGCCATATAGCCATACACAGAATCACCTCAGCTTGGAATGTCTGGTCCCTGGGAAGAAGAGGGATGGGGCAGACGGGTCTTTATGTCATTTGCAGGTGAGGACATTAACTATAAGTCCAACAGATAAAGTTCTACTCTTTTGACAACTGGACTCCAATCCCTCACCAACTCTTTCCTAGACTTTTATGATAGCCTCTTAAATGTTTTTCCTGCCAGCCTCTCCCCAATGAAATCCATCCCCACAGCCTCCAGAATGATGTAACTTACTAAATTGTTCTTAATGATGGAAAATGTTCTGAACACTGTGTCCAGAAGTGCAGCTTCCAGCACTGCTTCTCTGTAAGGCTCAGAGCAAGTTATTTACCCTTTCTGTGACTCAGTTTCCTCACCTATAAATTAGACATGTTGGACTATATAAAATCTACTCTCTGTACTTTTTCTACAGGTCTGTGATTCTAAGGAGTCATTTTACAACCTTCACTATCTTACAGGCTCAGAATGATGCCCATGCATGGGGCATTTTTGACTCCAAAATTTCACCTGCTCTTACTAGAAACTATGGAATACATTCTTGGCCAGATATGGTGGCTCATGCCTGTAATCCTAGCACTTTGGGAGGCCGAGGCAGGAGGACTGCTTGAGGCCAGGAGTTTGAGACCAGCCTGAGTAAGAATGAGACTCTATCTCTATAAAAAAATAGAAAAATTAGCTTGGCATTGTGGTATGTGCCTATAGTCCCAGATACTCAGGAGGCTGAAAAGGGAGGATCACTTGAGCCCAGACGTTTGAAGTTGTAGTGAGCTATGATGACGTCACTGCACTCTAGCTCAGGTGACGGAGCGAGACTATGTCAAAGAAAGAAAGAAAAGGAAAGAAGGAAGGGAGGGAGGGAGGGAGGGAGGAATACATTCTGTATAAAACTAATGTTAGTGAATAATTAATTCAAGCAAAATGCTTTTTGGTATATAAGAGAATAGAGAGAGACTGACCACAGGATGAGAGAGATGAGGGGTATGGTGTGCTTGCATCTTGGGATAGGAACCCTCAGTTATTAGAATTTAGTTAGGGTAGCAAAGCCTCTAGCAGGAGACAGCCCATATTTTTAGTATCCAGAAAAAGCCACTGCCTGAGACGTAGAGGGAATGCAAGATTGGCATACATAAAGTTCAGATAGTGGTGGTATGTTAGTCCATTTTGCATTGCTATAATATAAAGGAAATACCTGAGACCGGGTAATTTATAAAGAAAAGAGGTTTATTTGGCTCACAGCTCTGCAGACCATACAAGCATGATGCCAGCATCCGCTTCTGGAGACGGCTTCAGGGAGCTTCCGATCAAGGCGGAAGGTGAAGGGAGAGCAAGTCTGTCACATGGTGAGAGAAGGAGCAAGAGGGGGAAGAGGCGGTGCCAGGCTCTTTTAAAAAACCAACTCTCCCATGAATTAATAAAGTGAGAACTCACTCATTATCACTGGAGGGCACCAAGCCAAGTATGAGGGATCCGCCCCCATGACCCAGACACTTGCCACCAGGCCCCACCTCCAACACCGAGGATCAAATTTCGACATGAGATTTAGAGGGACCAAGCATCCAAACCATATCGGATGACAGGAGCCAGGAATTAGCAGAGCAGCATCAAAAAGCTACATGATAAAAATCCTTTACTCCCGAGTAAGGAAGCAAAGCCAGAGAAGTAGAAGAGCGAGCAGCAGATAGAGTGAATTGTATGTGGAACGTCATTTTGACTATGGACTCACCAGCCTGTGACTATAGAAATTAGGTAACATTTATATCTATGCTCCCAAAATGACTTCAAGTCTCCAACCTGTGAAGAGAGAAATTTGAACTCCTCAAAATACCCCTAAGTTTTCTCTGTGTGTTCACAACGAGGCTGACAAACAACATCTAGACTGCCCCAGTAACTAATTACCATTAAAGTCCGGTTTTTCTTCTCCTGAAGTCGGCATTCACCATCTGTGAGGGCAAGAAGTCTCACCAAGGCCCTGTTTCTCCTGCTTACTGATGATCTAGAGATAGAGCCTTCTGGATTTTTTTACGTACATCCAGGCAATAGGTTTTCAGGGGTATCCGGGGTGGGATCTCCCAAATCCCCACAAATTACCTGCAGTGACTTGGAAAGCCAGTGAAAGAGGGATGCTCTTGTGTTGGCAGCCTCCCTGTTCACCCTCTCTCCAAGGGTCTCGCCTTTTCTCCACAGATGTTAGAACAAGGAGAGCCATTTGTCTAGAGCAGGAGGCTGTCTTGATCACTCGGAATTTAAATTCTTTCAACTCGTAAGCCCCGGGGTGCGTCCTCACAGTGACACCATGGGGAGAAGAAGAGCAGGCGACTAAGCAAGGCAAGTCTGCCATTCCCCAGTGTGCGACGCTGGCCGCTGCAGGGCTGGCTCTCTCGGACACACATTCGGGTTTTGCGCAAGTGCACCACACCAACGCCCTGCTTCCTGTGTGCCTTCCTTGACGCCTCCGGTTCCCACCTCCATCGTGCCATCCACGGGATGCCATCCGCGGGATGGTCCCACAGTGTGGCTCGCTTGCCCTCAGCAGGCCCCCACTACCACCTCCTGTGGGCAAAGCAGTGTGATCTCCTAGTCGTGTGTGTTTGCACCGTGCCATCCTCTGTTGATGATAAACCTGTGCTTAGTTGATTTTCTTCCAGTTTTGTGTAAACCGTAGTATGTGTCTAAAATATGGATTTTGCAAAGGACCAGATGTTATTATAGGCAGCAATTGGTGTTCAACTGGCCGCTTTCTCACCTGTTTTATCATACGTTTAGTTCTTATGGACATCAACTGGCCTTGCATCGATCTGTTTTTCCACTTGAATTTTGACCATTTGGTTGTTTTTAGTGCAAGCATATTTTTCCTTAGCTATTTATGGTCAAACTTATCCCTCAGCATTTTACTTTTTGTTTCTTCACTTATTTCCCACACTTCCTTAATTTTAAAATCTCCTTAGGAGAAGAAGCTCAGTTAAAAATTTGTATTTTTATGGCATATTGCATCTTTATCTTTCTCCTATTACTTTTTAAACTAGTTTTGATATCTCTCCTTCACCCACATGGTATTTTTGTATTTGGTGTTGCCCATTCAGTGTTTTCTGTTTATTATCAGTGTCCACTTAACTAACATTTTCTGACATCTATAAAATTCTCTCCCCTTGGAATGAGTCATAGCCCTGTGGAGGGTAGAGAAGCTGGTTCTGCCTTGTCATGTGAGGGGCACAGACACATGGTAATAAAAATAGCATGGGGCACGAGGTTGGGCATGGGCCCCTGCATAGAGGAAATTGTAGTTGGATAAATGGCCATAAATAACATGACATAAATTTCAATAGTGCCCATGCACTGGCAGTTGAAAAAAGTCGGCATGACTTTCGGAGGGAAGTTGCCTACCCTGTGCAACTGTTGCTGGAAGCACTAAGGAAAAATTGTGAGTTGCTGCTGAGAAGAAGAGAGAAACAACTCTTACAGGTCATACTTAGCATCACCAGAAATCCTGATTCTCTCCAATCTGCTTGCATCCTTTTCTAGAAAATAAACCACATTTCACAGAGATTTTTGGGATTGTGATAACTGCCTGTGATATGCTCTTCTGATTATGTTATGTTACAGGTCTATCTCCTTGCATTTGCAACCCCTTGCATTTTCAAACTATTGCTTATAAAAACTTTAATGAAGACCTCACATATTGGGTTAATCATGATACAGCTTTTTCAGTAAACAATTTCAGAAAGTCAGGTGTGGTTTTTTTAGGCAATTCTATTTTATCTTCTTTTTGCATCATTATGGACTTATGCCTTTCTGATGCCCTAATGCAAACCTTGCTTTCTTTCAACATCTAGAATTTACAGACTAATTCTGATTCTTTTCCCTGCCTTGAGATATGGATTTAACTATCTTCCCAAGGGCACTAATTCCTTTTTTTCAGAGGATAGCTTTAGAAGCCACAGGCACTGGATCTACAATAAGCTTGTTCCACATTCGAACTAGAATTTGGCAGGATGACAACAAAAATATTCAACAGCATAAATCACTGTAGGGACAGAACAGATAAATTCTCCTTTAAAAAAAAATCCATGGATTCTTATTGACATTTCCAATTCACCTCTATTTTAATAAGTTCTTTTGCTTTACTCTTATAATGAGAGAGTTTATTAATCCATTTTTTCAACTTTTGAGCAACTAATTTTTCTCGTTTTCATTAATGTTAACAACCACAAAAAGCTATATATTGTCATACCAAATCACAGGTCTAAATTTCAGTGCCACTACCCCAAAATTTGGGAGACTACATATCTTTTCTTCCTTCTTGACCATCAGTTCAGCCGTCCTGAAACCAGCCTCACAGGTTGCAGTTCCTATCAATTCTTTGCTCAGCATCACCTTAGCACCAATATCTGAAAGGAAGGAAGCCCCAGCCTCCATCTAGAAGAACACTAAAGAAACTAAGAGCTCAGAACATCTTTGTTACATAGATACCCTGTTTGCTTAACAAAAGATGATAAAAGGTGAATACAGCCAAATACCACTTCTCAAAGTTTCAAAAAAATTCTCTGCCAATTTTCTCCATTTGAGCTACCCAATTTGAATTTATTTATTTTTTCTCTGACTAGTGCCTTTGTATATCTATGGAGCATAATTTTTAGTAGTAAACTCTAGCTTCACAGAGGCACTTGGGTATATGCAGTGGTGCACTGGCATCAGCCTGTGCCGATGGACCAGAGTCACTTGTGCACATCTCTTCCCAATTCTGCATTCATGGCTTGAAATCAGCATAGTGGAAATATTTACACCATGGAAATTAGCAAACACTATGAATCAGGACTTTTTACCCAGAGACCCAATTATTAAGCATTTACCAGGACAACTCTGGGTACACACCTCATTTTTTGCAAAACCAGTCAAAATGTCAGAACATAAAATCAATTAACATCCAGAATTATCAAAGTCATATGACAAACATTATGGTTAAAATTTCCCACTCAAGAAGTTTACATAGAACAGCTTTGGGGACTTTATATGTTTTCTACAATATTTACTAAGTAGTGCTCCCCAAAACCAATCCTCTTAAAAGACAAAATATATAATTGAATTGTAGCACATTTTAGTTGTAATATCCAAGGCACATTACATTTAGCTATCCACCAGTTTCAAGTAATTTCCAGATATTTTTGATCCGTCCCCAGAAGGTTTTATTTCCACAACAGACAAACATAGAGAATTCAGTAATTTCTGGTTATTAATATTTCTGGGCAAATATATAACTTTTTGCATGAATTAATACACACTATGCTCTCCCCTCCCCATCATTCCACAGTAAATGTGTGTCTTGGGCATAACATGGAGGATTAGAGCCCAGCAAGCTTTGAGTATGGGGTCTGGCTTCGCCAAGACCTAGAACAGACTGAAGGGATATTACATTTCCTTATTGGGGCTGGACGGATAATCTGTCCTCACTTACCAGTGGTCTGTCATGTGTTCCACCACAACCACCAGCACCACCCTGTGCCCCACCGTGTTACTCCCAAGAATGTAATGGCCTCAGATATCTCACCATTGGAAAATGTTCATAATAGAGGTTCTCAGTTTGTTGTTTATTTAGCACCTGAATTTAGGCAAGAGAAACATTTCTACCTGAAGAGTCCATGTAGTTAAATTCTCCTGCCTTTTTAGTGGCACTTCCACAGAGAGCCATGGTCTCTCCAAGTGAGGAAGCCAGGAAGCTTTAGCCTCACCCTCCAGCTGCCTTGGACAGTACTTGCCCTAATTCCTCTTTTTGGGGGCATGGCACTTGGAGCCACAGCTCATCTGAGTCTATCAGTCTTCCTCCCTGCTCCCTGGCATACTCTCACCCCAACCCCACACCTTGAACAAGACTTCCTCTGACATTGCCCCCATATTTTTACTTGCATCAAAATTAGCTAGGTCTTGTTGGAGCTTTGGGCGTCTGACTGCTTGGTCACACCAGCTCCCGGCACAAGACTGCTCTTGATACTCTCTCTCTCCTCTACTCTGAGTTTCCCTCTACCCTAATACTGTCCATTTACATTCCTCCACATTCTACAACATTCTGTTTTCTTCTACTGTGTTTTCTTACCTATTACTAAAGAAAGGCTTAGGGCTAAGGGTGTATTCCAACTATTTTCCTTTTTTCCCCATGTCAGAAATCATCGGAAGCCACAATCCCAAGTCCAAATCCAAAATTGACCCAAAACAAGTATTTTTGTTTTCTAAGATGTGTAACCTTGAAGACACCCAGACTTTTCATCAGTCTCCCACCTATCTCTCCAAACAAATATGCATCAGGCTAATACTGTTAACCATTTCTATATAGCTTTCAATTTCTGTTATTTATTCAAAACAAGAGTTATTTTAAATCTGCCTTTTTATTTTCAGGAGGATAAATTTTTTTTATTTCCTTTTACTTTGTTGTCTTTTTTTATTTTGTTGCATTATAGGGAAAGTGTGAGATCTTATGGCTTCTGCTTATTGGGCAATGTGCAAGATAGTATTGTGGGTTGTTAAAACTTATGCATAATATATCAAATTGTATTTATCATCTACTACTGCTTTTTATATTCCTCATTTTATTCTCCAAATTAATCTACCTGATGTGGGCATATCTAACTTATGTAACTGCTGTTAAGGATTTTATTTATGAAGATACCACAAATTGATTCACTCATTCTCCTATTGGTGGACATTTTGGTTAATTTTTTTCTATCTCATCCTCTTTTTTTCCATGCCAAACAATGATTCATTGAACAGATTTATGGGTATCTCCTTCTTCTATGAATGCAAGTTTTCTCTAAGATGGGAGCCTAAAATCATAATTGCTTGATCACAGGTTATATAATATCCTGCTTTGCTAGTATCCCCAGATTACAACCCAAAGATGTTATAATAGTTTATAAATTCTCATGTAACTTATGAGAATTTTCCCCACATTCTGCCAATACTTGATAATTTTTTTTTATTTTTGCCATTTTGATGGTTGTGCAACAACATCTTTTTTTATTTTTGCATGTTCCTGGAGAAAGACGTATATCTTCAGATTGATGAAACTTGAGTCCTGAGCAGAATAAATAAAAATAAATCATCATAGTGAAAAATCAGAATGCTGAAGACAAAGACAAAAATCTTAAAAGCAACCAAAGAGAAAATACAATTTACTTACCATGGAAGGACAAGCAGACTGACAGCAAATCTCTCATTGAAAATTATAGAGGTTGGAAGACAATGGGATGATATCTTTAAAGTGCTGAGGGGGAAAAAAAACCTGTCAAACTACAATTCTATATGAAGCTGTTCAGCATACAATTATTCTTTCAGTGGTTGTATCTCTGCATCCCAAGTGGCCTCCCCACCTTCTTCAGAAATAGATACTGCTGGCCGGGCGCGGTGGCTCACGCCTGTAATCCTAGCACTCTGGGAGGCCGAGGCGGGCAGATCATCCTGAGCTCAGGAGTTCGAGACCAGCCTGAGCAAGAGCGAGACCCCGTCTCTACCAAAAATAGAAAGAAATTAATCGGACAGCTAAAAATATATATAGAAAAAATTAGCCGGGCATGGTGGCACATGCCTGTAGTCCCAGCTACTTGGGAGGCTGAGACAGTAGGATTGCTCGAGCCCAGGAGTTTGAGGTTGCTGTG
>RJWJ010032211.1:0-18670 GCA_004363605.1 Indri indri
GGTGCTGTTCCTTCTAATTCTTTCAAATGGTCTTTCTCCCTCCCTGGGCGCTTCGCCAATGTGCATGTGCTAATTAATATTGTGCTGAATATCCAAAGGGACATTTACAGATCTCCAGGATTTTCTCTTCGCAGCCATAAGACTCCTTGGTTTCACTGAATTCTCAGCTGTGTCTCCTCAACTCAAGGAGTCTTCCGGGCTCCATATTGGTTCCCCTTCCCTATGTATGTCCAGGAAATGCTCTCAAGGCATGTGTGTCTTCTGCCATCACCTGGTACGATTATAGGGTTCAACTCTTGTTTCCTTTCTCTCACAGATTATTCTCCCATGTTGCATGATGTTCAATAGCTTTAAAATGGTTATTTCATATTTTTTGTCTGTTTTTAAATAACATTGTTTCAGGTGAGAGGGTAAATCTATTTTTCTATTACTTCATCTTTATCAGAAATGGAAGTCATCAGTGTGGTTTTATGTTTTGTATTACTTTTTTGTTTACTTTTGAAAAATATACTATACAGAGACAATAATTATAATAAATATTTTCTAGAGAGTAAAGATGCTTATGTGTAAGAGAACTAGACAGTTGTAAATTTTTCAGGGTCAAAAGTTTTCTGTCCTCCAAAGGAATTAATTATTTAGGGAAAACTACTCATGCCATGTTGTATCTCATTTCAGTGTATCAGTAAATGAATCCCTGAGTATTTCAAATTTTACTTTTTTGATATATTAAATTAATTTTTCACTTACTAGAATCACAGCTAGTCCATTATGTATATGCTACTCTGTTTGCTTTCCTCTGCACACTTTTTAAAAAATGTTGACACTGCATTAGTTAAAAAAATTACAAAATGTGGCTTTAAAATTTTAACTTTAAATAAGACTTTTAGATATTCGTACACAGCAGTATTTCACTGGACAAGAGTCCAAAAAGCAAACAAAAAACAATCTAATCTTTGCCATGAAGCAACCATCTTTTCAACCACTTTATAAAGAGACAGAACTTGTGGCAGCAGCTTGTAAGAGGCTGACCTGCAAAAGTGTTTATGTAAGCGTATTTTCACTTTGACAAAGGCCATGGGACACTGACTGCTAAGAACTCCAGTGTTCAGAGACTCAGAGACTTAGGAATAAGAGAACAGAGTCGTTTGTGGTGTCTCCAAACTTCAAGGTGCTTTTTAGCCATAGTCTGGGGATTGTCACTTCAGTAATTTTACTAAAAGAAAGACATTGTTTTTGCTTCGTTTGCCATCTGGAGCAAAGCTCTCTAGGCATTCCCACCAAACAGGTCGTCATTTGGGAGAGAGATGAAACAAGATTCACAGAAATTCTGGGAAAGGCCAATAATATACGGAAAAGATGAACAGCAATAAGTTAGGCTGGAATCAAACTTTATTGAGAAAAAAAAAATTAGAACTATCAAGACTGTATAAGCCAAAAAGGGGGGGGAAAAAAAAGAAAGAAAAAAGTTGGCACACAGCCCAGGATAACAGTTTAGGAATTGAAGTGAAGCTTGATCTCTAATCCCCAATCTTCAGACTCCCTCAAGCCCACTCTGAAATAAAAAGGGTGGGGGCACAGATGACTGGAGAACACCCTGTCTCCAGCGGGGGAGAGGAGTAAACCCACAATTTCCTTTTGCAAGAAACCACCGTCTTTGTAGAGTCTATTACACCATGAACCTTAGGGTTAGTAAAGAGGTTTTCTTCACCTCACCAAGGGGTTCATTTCTCACATTTTTGTTTTTGACTATTTACTACCACACTGCAGAAGTGTTTGAGATCTTTTCCTTCTCAATCTCTGCCTCATTTCCATTCAACACTCTACAGTTTGCCTTCACCCAGTGCATGCAATTATCACCTCTCCATTCTAATTAGCTTCCAAGCTGCCTATACTGTCACCCCCACTTTTAAGATATTGGCTCCATATATTTTGATCTCTTAATTGGCTTTTGATTCATCCCATTTTGCAAACTGTTGCCAAGTACTTTTTTTTTTTTGCTTTTTTTATGTACTTCCAGGGCTGCTTTACAGTGTTTGCTATTTTTTATTTTTTTAGTATGTCCTTTTTAAAATCTGGTTTCCAACCCAACATAGCTCAAATCTGCTCTTGCTGGCAATATATTAAATCTTCAAAAAACCCACAAAAACCCACAAACCTTTATTGAGGTTTTTTTTTTAAAAAAAAAAAAAAAAGCTGTAGTGGTGCACAACCTACTGCCAGATCAATTTTTTAAAGGATTTATTATTTTTCGCTTGATATTCCTGGACTTTGTCAGTGATGACAATCATTTTATATTGAGGCTAGGAAACTTCTCCCTTGCAAATCACATTTGTGATAGTTTGTAATGTCTTGAATACTGTAGGAGGTAGACATCTGAAAAGTGTGATTTCTTGACAGACTGTTTATGTACTAATGTGTAAAATTTCCCAAAAATCTGCTCTGCCATTTCTGTTGCCCGTGGGGTTGAGAAATCCAACAGCTCCGTATGTTGGTAGTTGTCTAATCACGTTGCATTGCTTGTCTGTTCCCATTGACTGTCACTCAGCAAAATAGTCCATCAAAGTTTCTAAAAATGTAAAAATAGTTCTTTTCCTTATGATTTTTATAATGTTTTAAAGTTAAATTACTCCTGCCAGTTCATTGCACATAGCAAGGATTTATATTGACACATTTCAGTGTTTAAATAAAAAGTAAATATAGTAGTTAAAAGTGAGGAATAAATATGAAAATATAAAACGCTTAAAGCTTTACAATCTTGATAATAGCCGTTGCAGTCTTTAGTTTGTTATAGTTTTCATTTTGCTCTTAACAACACAAATTCTGAGTTTAAGAGCCCTGATTAAAATGAAATGAGTGATTTTGTTTTAAGGTGCCATTAGAAGAAATTGCTTTTAACTCACTTGCATAGAGAACAATATAAGCTAAAGAAATCTATGTGAATCATTTGAAAATTGGAAAGTTTGGGCAAACAATAAACAGGTGGCTTTCCTGCTTAAGGAACTATCTCAGTCAAGACCGTTTAAGTATTCTGTACCCCAATTGTCTCTTCTTTAAAATGGATATAATGACGATATTAAGCTCATATAATTGTGACGAAGATTAGATGAGAATATACGTGCTGCAGTGACTGCTATATATGAAATACCCAGTAAATGAGAGTTTTAATTATTATTTGACTGAATGGATTGAATCAGATCATAGTTAAGTCTTAAGCAAGTACATTGTTTCTAGGACATCATAGGAAGTGCTTTATTAAGCTTTTTCAGTGTTCCTAGTAATCTTGAGTTTTTTAATATGTGTGCTTTTCTGTGTGTAGAGTGGTAGTATTTGATGAGAGAAGTAGGTTGTAGTTTAAGTACTTTGCTGAATCCACTTCATCAGACAGATGTAATCACATTAACATCATGGCCGGATAAATTGATCAGAGGAGGAAAGGCCAGGCCGAGTCTTAGGATGGGTCACGAGTTGTTCCAAGGGGACTTGGCACTTCATAATTGTATTTTGTCAGGTATAGAAGAAAAAGAAGGGGACAGATGGCCCTAAGGGGTGATATGGGAACAGGGCAAATTGAGAGGCTCCGATGACAAGTTTAATCTACCTATTATACCACATATGACAAATAATCCATAATAATGAGAAGTTTTCTCATGAATAGTTTTGTAGTTTAGGAAGAATTCACTGACAAAACTGCTTTGCTCTAGGAGCATCAAGCACTTATTTTTCTGAGTGCTAAAAATTTGAGAAATATGTTGCATCCATAGTCTTATTTAATTTGTACAACCATGAAACCCATACTGTCATCTCTGTTTTGCAGATAAGAAAACTGAGGCTCTGAGAGTAAAAATCGCTTTCCAAAGTTTCAGAGGTGGCAAATGGCAGAGGTGGTATTTAAAGCCCATGATTAGTAACCCGTGCCCTCCCAATATGCTCTACTGACTTTCTTTCATAGTATATCAATCTTCTAACGATTGAAAGATGACTTTGTGCCTGAGCTGGTGAGCCTCTCATGATGTGTCAGTTTGAGTTGGATGGGTGACCAAACAGTTATTAGTGTGCAATTTGCCTACCTACCTCATGAACTATGGGCTACCTTGAACAATCTGAGGTCAGATTTGCATTTGTGGTCCCTGTGTCCCGTAAATAAACATATTTAGAGGCATTCGGAGTAATGTCATGATTGCTGGGTACTTGAGGGGTAGATCGCACCTGCAGCTCTCTCAGTTGCTTTCTGCAGATGTTAGAGCTTTAGCATTAAACCAGTGGAGATTAGTGCTCCTTTGTTCACCTCGGAAAAAAGCAGGATGAAGCAAAGGCAGCAGGCGAGGAGGGGCTGCTGTGGGGAGTTGCACCATGGTGCTGCTCAGTCCCCCTTCTCTCATACAGTAGAGAAAGACTTAAAAACAAAATGAACTTTGTGGGCCATCGGCACCACAAGTCTCCCAGTGTGGGCTGCCCCCCTGGAGACAGTAATCTTGATCTAATTTGGTCACTGTGGAATACGACGAGCATTTAAGAATGTTGGGAGAAGGAGGACCCTAAAAGAGTCACTAATAGGAGCTACATTGGGAACTGCCAAGACTCAAAACCTCTGGGAACTTCATGCTGTAGGAGCTAAAGCAGGGAAAGTTCCCGAATAATAATAGTCACAGGCAGTTTCTGTCATCCCAAGAAGCTGAAATTGCCCCTAAAGAAAGCAGCCTAAAGAAGATGCCAGATAGGAGCAGTCACTGGGAGCCCCCAGCAGCTTGCTTCATTGTTAGAATTAGCCAATGGGAAGAAAAGAGAGAGTATCTGGCTGAGGAGGCCACGTCAAACCCTCTCAACCACTGCAAAATAACTACTTTTGTAGGACAGTGTAAATGACCATCAAGGTAACTTACATTCAAGGGAGGTGGAGATTACTGGTTTTATTTGTTTTATGGTTGCTATAACAAATTACTACAAACTTAGTAATTTAAGTCAGCACAAATTTATTGTCTTCCAGTTCTGCAGGTTAGAATTTTGACTTGGGTCTCCCTGGCAAAAATCAAGGTGTTGGCAGAGCTGTGTTCTTTCTGGAGGCTCTAGGGAAAACCTGTGTCCTTGTCTTTTCTAACGTCTAGAGCTTGCCTGTCCTTGGCTCCTTCCTCCATTTTCAAAGGCAACAATAGTGAGTCAAGGTCTTCTCATATTACATCACTCCAATCTTCTCCTGTAGCCACATCTTGCTCTGACTCTGACTCTCTGGCCTCTTCCTTCCTTCTTTTATAAGGATCCTGATGGTTACATTAGGCCATCAGGACAATCCAGGGTAATCTCCTGGTCTAAGGTCAGCTGATTAATAGCCCTAATTCCATTTGAAACCATTCTTCCCCTTTGCTATGTAACTTAACATATTCACAGGTTCCAGGTATTAGGACCTGGGCATCCTTGGGAGGCATCATTCTGCCCATCATACCAGTCTTTCAATTGGGTCTCATTGAAGAGAGGAAAAAATATCCACCAAAAGAACTGGTAAAAGAACCAGAAATCCTTCTCGAATGCTCTAGCCAATTATAGACACTTTCGAATAATGACCTGTACTAGGTGTGTTTTGGGAAATATGAAGAAACATGGATCTGCTCTCAATGAGCCTGGAGGGTGTGGGTGGGAATAGACTCTAATCACAGAATCCTACAAAAGATGTAAAATTTCAATTGTGACAGATGTTTCGGTGACGAGATACATACTGTCCAAAAGAGGGAGCAGTGACTCATTTAGAAAAGGCTTTCTCTGAAGACGTGTTCATTGACCTCAGATGTAACGAGAGGATTAAACTAGACAAAAAGAAAGCAAGGGAGATGGAGGTTAACAGCCCTGGTCAAGGCAGACAGGGTTGAATGAAAAGGATAGAGATTGCGAGGGGCATTGTGCATGACGAAGCTGGAGACGAAAGCAGGGCCAGACCACGTGGGACCTTGCGGCCACATTCACTACTTTAACCTCTATCCTAAGTTCAGCAGATTGTCACTGTGTGTTAAGCAGAAGCCTGAAATGGAGTGTGTGTTGGTGATTTGCCTTCTGAAAAGATCATTCTTGCTGTTATTTGACCAGTGGATCAGGAAGGGTGCGCAAGCAGGAGGAAGATAAGCAGGTACCGAGGGATCAGTTGGAAGCCTATGGCATGTTTCTGTTGAGAGAAGTTGGCTGGCTTGGATTATGGTAGTGGCAATATAAAAGGGGGTGGGAGAATGAAAACATTGAGAGTTATGTCAGAGGACAAAAGGAAGGATTTGATATGGGGAGATGATGGAGAGAGACATGCCGAGTATGGTTTAGCAATTCAGTCAGGTGGCTTCTTGTTTTGGGTCTTCAGTTGTTGCCATCATCTCCAGAGCCTGGATCCACCTGCATCTGCGCACCTTCCCAGGCCATGACCTGTATCACCGTTTCTAACAAGCTTAGCTGTCTCTTGTTTTGTGCTCGTGTTAGGCTAGCCCCCGGCCTATAAAGTTGGCCTCTGCTCACTCTGCTACAGATGACCATATTTCATGTTTCTTGATGCCAAATTCCTGGGATTCCTGCTGTAATTTTTTCTTTTTGCTGACCCAACTCAGCAGACTTTGAAGCAGAAAACACTTCCTCAGTGGTGACAAAAGATTGGAACATGATCTTCTGGGCCTCACTACTGCAGCTCTTGTCTTAGATTTCCAGTTTGGCTTTTGAATACCACATTTGAGCTTTTCCAGGCTGTCTATCCCCGTATGATGTCTTTGGAGTTAGGGCCCCAGTGCCAGCTGGTTGGCCTCACTGTTTTTCAGCGTCCACTATTGCTGTATCTCCTTATTTTCCTTCTTCTTCCCAGAGACATGCTGGCTGAGGTGATTTGATTTTCTAATTGTCATTTTAATCATCGCATCATTGCACATTGTGCTGCCTGGTGACAGTTTTTAGTCTGACCATGACAATTCCTAGTCCAAGTCCATCTTTATGTGGGCTCTAATAGTTTATATTTTAACCTATAATAGTCTCAAAATAACTGATCAAGGACTTCCAATTGGCATTTTGACCTTGAAGAACTTGATAGGTTCATGGAATAACAAATAACCAAATTCCTTCAGGAGCATAACAGCATAAAATTATTCATATAGATAATGGGTAGTATTGACTGTACCAACAAATTTATAGACATTTTTCCTTATCTTCTGCAACTCTGAAAGCAAGTATTATTACACCCATTTTACAGATGAGAAAACTGAAGCTCAGAGCAGTTAAAAATATTAAGGCAGCTAAATAACTTAGAGGGAGGCAAATCATTTTCCTAGAATTACATGGCTCATAACTGATAGAGCTGATGCCAGAGGTCTGTGTTTTTTACCTTTATGCTAGCCTACTTCCCCTTAGCCTAAATTTACACCCCCGAGTAATGTTGAAACTATTTGGTAGCTCTACTCTTCCTGAAGTCCTCAGTTCCTTTTCCTACCAGAAAAGTAACCACACTGGACCACAGACCTAAATGGGCCTATCCTGGGAAAGTTAAGTCCTTACCATTTTTAGTGCCCATTCTTTAACCCTGGAGCAAGTTAGTGTGCATGCAGCTACTCAACCCAGTACTTGGAAGTGGTTATTGGTGCAGCTATTGCACCAACGGCTCTTGCTTCTTAACATTCATCCTCAGAGTCCTCTGCTTTCAGGACTCAGATCTACTCATTCCATGGACAGTTCTGGCTAAGAAAGGTTCATACACAGAACTGCTGAGTGATCTTGCAGGCAATACTCCTTCTCTGATCCCAGCAGCCTTATTATCGTGCTTTGCATTTTTGTTTAAATTGATTACTTCCCAGGTTCGTCCTCAGACCTGCTGAGTGAACATGTTTCCGATTACCTCTCCCCAGATTGATTAGTTGCACTTTTCTAAGAGGAATCTAATTTTCCTCTTCTCTCTCTGTATTTGTAATCTCATTAGATCCATTTGTATTAATTCTTAGTCTCCTGGTGTGTGCAACAGCTTCCAAATTTGTAACATCTGCAAATTTTATTAGCATGCTGTGTGCTCTGTCTTTCAGATCATTAATGCTAACCATCAATAATCCAGATGTTAGAGAAGACAAGAGCTTTACGCCAACCCCTGTGGCCCTCCACAAGAGATCACTCCACACCCTGAACATTGTCATTTATCATCACCTATTATTTATGATCATTCTGCCAAACTGACGTTCATGCGATCACATTTTTTAAAAAATGTACTGGTCATTTAAAAGCAAAATTTCATAGGTGTATCTCATATTTTAAGGTCAAGAATGTAGTTTTTGGCACACTCTAGCCTTTTGTGTCAAAATTGTAATTTAAAAAGTTCTAACTCTGTGGTAGTCTTCAAAAATATTCATGATACGAAAGCTGTTATGTAGCACTTTTTTATTCTTAACCTTTCCTATTATCATCAAATCATTTTCAAATTACTGATGTAGATCAATTTTTTAATTGAGAAAAAACCCTCTAATATGTATTGGGCATCAACGTGTAAAATATGGGGGTCCCTAAATTTAGATGAACAAGAGCTGAGATTTGATGAAATTCTAGGCGAATTCACTGACAAGTTACACCTTTATTATTTTCATGCTCATTTTATTGCTTAAATTTCTCTGTGCAAAAGATACTCAATGGCTTTAAAATACTTAATTAGGGTAATTATTCAAATGTTGACATGGTATTTATGATAACATTATTCCTAGGGTGATTATTTTCACTTTAATGAAATCTATTCTTAAAGATCACTTCAATGATTCCATTACATAGGAAAACTCTCTTTCTTCTTAAAAATTCTATTTTGTCCTATGCCTATCTCTGTCCCCCTCTCTTTTCCCATTCTCTGTCTTTCCATTTTATTCCATTTCTAGAATTGATTTTTTTTTTTTGGTCTAATTGTGCTTAATTCTGGTGCCTACAGAAACTCACTGATTGCATTCATATTCATAAAAAAGCAGTGCCATGTTCTGAGGGATTTTACTCATAATTCATTAAAATTTTCATAACATTTTTCATAGTGGAAGAACCTTTAACAAATTTAAAATACCAGGGAGTAATCAGAGAAAACTATTAATGCATTACTAATGATTGTATTTTATATGCAAATAGTCCCATTCTACAAGTATAACTTTACATACTTTTAACTCATTTTCGCATGAGGCTTTGGGGTAGACTACCTATAAGAATGATTTATTCCATTCTAAGTGGAAGGGAAATTGAATAAAAAAGCTTCAGCTTATTTGTCCAAAGTCTTGCCAATGTGTCCCTTAAATAAGAGAAAGCTAGGCCATCATAGTAACATATGCTCATAAGTGAAGGCAATAGCTAAGATTTAGTACAACAGAGACAATTTTTACTGATTTTCTTCAACTGACATATGACAATAAATACAGGTATTGAGGTAAGAATAGGATCGAGGTCTACATAATTTGAAAATATGTATAATACAAACATTGCTAGAATTACCTATCCAATGAGGATTGACTTTCTTACTTTTGGAAATAGGCAATTCCAGGCTTGTGCATTTGCTCAAGTAATTAAATTAGGACCAAGTTCCTTCAACTTCCTGCTCTGTCATCTTTATTGAGAAGGTTTGGTACTCATAGTGACAAAAGAGTTGCAGCCATCACATCTGCATTCCAGACAGAAACATGAAAGTGCAAAAAGGCAAAACAAGTGTGGCTGAGGCCATCATCTTTCATCAGGAAAACAATGACTCTTCCCAAAGCTCCATTCAATAGACTTCTGTTTACACCTCCCTGGCTGTAAGAGAGTCTGGTGAGGTGAATATATTTAACACCCTGAACAAAATAAAAGTTTAGTTAATAAGATAAGAGGGAGAATGGATTTGGGATGGCAATGAGCAAAGTCTGTCCCAAGATGTATGACACACTGATCATATACTCCTTGTATGACTTCTGTGCCTGAGATATGTAGCAATCATGCCACACAAGTTGTTCCTTCTCTGATTGATCCAGTCACTCATCTGTCCTTGTGAAGCATGATATCTTACATCATACTTTTTGGTCTCCCTTCTGAACTGACACCCTAAGAAAGAGCTCATGCACTAGTTGGTGCAGACTTTTTACTGCATCGAATTTAAACTGGCTTTCTTGTCCTCCCTAAATGCAACTCCTAGAGGAAGACCTCTGTAACTGCATGCACCAAAGTAAATGGGCTCACCTCGTGCAGGAAAAAATACTAAATTCTTGAGTTATGTCTCCTTGTTTATGCAGAATGCCTTTAGAAATGGATTGAGCTCATTCCCCAAACCTCATGGGTTCAGAAAGCGGTATTAGGCAGGGTTTAGGGCACAGAAGACTCGGTACTAACCCAGTTCTGTCAGTTACCAACTTTATGGTTTTTGGCAAGTTAATTAAACTCTTTGGGCCTCTATTTCATTATCTCTAAAGTATAATAGGGATAATATTTCTTACCTTAAAGGGTTATTTGGGAATGAAAGGAGATAATGTATGTAAAGAGTTTGGCACAAAGTAACTGATCAAAAAGTGACAAGAAATGACAGCCGTGCTACAGTCTACCTACCATTCCAGAAGTTGGAGAAAGAGGCAGTTTGATTCTTCCCCACATCTGCACCTCTAACAGAGTGGAGAAGTGAGTTCCAAGGGAGACTATCATTACTTAATAATGTGACACTTAAATCGAGGTGTTTTGCATCATTGCCTAACCACCATAAACTTAACCAAAAAAGAAACATAGGAACAGAGATTTAAAAACACATTAAGAACATGCAAGGCAACAGTTTGACGCTTAGATGCTCTTGCAAAGTTAGACTCTCTTATGATAATCATAATTTAACAGCCTTACCCAATCAGAGACTTTTGAGTGGAATGAGTTTAAATTCCTAGGCCTCTTGAGTGCCTAACAGTGGAAGATTATGAAGAGTTTATTAAAAGGAATCAGTTCATGGGTGAATGGTCTTCTGTACTCATCCATTTCTTCTTATGTCTTGAATATGTTAGTCTATTGAAGTGATAGCACAGTATTAGCTGTAAATCTAGAAAAGGAGGAAGAATAAAATTTTATTTACTGCCTAAATATCCTCTCTTTAATAAAATAAGGTACACATCAACTCACATAGAAATTGATCTCATAAAAGAAATGAGAGCTCTTTAGCCTTTCTGAGGAATGAGGAGATGTGACCTCAGAGTGTTCTCTGTTGTTTATAACATTATATAACATTCTGCTCACTTGTCAATCATCCCCATGACACTGCAAGACATTTAAGGACAGGGATGGGGTTTTACTTGAATCTGTGGTGTTTAGCACAAAGCCTTCATTATTGTAGGTGTTTAACAAATGTTTAATGGAATGAATTCATAAATAAAATGCTATGATAAATAATAAAAACCAGTATTTCAGTGAAAACGAAGTGGGCATTCTCTAAATAAGGCTTCTGATTCAATCTCTGGCATTACAATAGTTGAGTTTCACTGAATTTTTATGAAACTTACAAAGTTCAGTGAACATGATTGCAGTGTGCTCCACAGAGCCTTTGACACTCCAGCGCTTCCTCCATTCTTTCTGCCTTATTAATCTGGACAGCCAAAGTCCATGAAGCTTTTTCCCTTTAACTCCATGCAATGCTGATTTTCACTCCTGTGTGTGTGTGTGTGTGTGTGTGTGTGTGTGTGTGTGTGTGTGTGTGTGAGATTCATAGACTGTATTCAGGCCAGAAATATATTTTAAACTGGCCCTTCTTGTTTTCTCATTGTTTCATATGTCTTGTCTTACTCATTCATTCACTTATCCATTCACTTCATGATCATTTGTGGAATGACTTTATGTGCCAGGCATGTTCTAGGTGCCTGGAATATAGTGATGAAGAAATGAACCAAGAAGATACCAAATGCAAAGTCAGGAACTCTAATGTGGCTCTTAAACATGCTATACCTGAACCCACAAGTACGCTGCAAGCCATTCTGTTGGATTGAATTACATCATTAACTGAGAGAGAATTTACCGAAGAGCAGACACAAGGACCCCAGAGAGGACTATTGCATCTCACATCCATTGCCCATTTCTAGGCCTATACTTAGCACCACACCTTGAAAGTCAAAGGCCATGGGACTCATTCTCATCTAAGAATGCCCCAGGTAATTGTAATTGGCTCCAGGTCTTTTCAGGGGATAGGACTTATCCTAATTGGACTTTTGAGGAAAAGAGCCAAGCCCAACGATACGTATGCAACCAGCGATGAGACAAGACTAGACAACCCAGATTATGAGGCCTTTCCCCTCTCATTGCTGACCAATACACATAGTTGGCACTTATTTGTAGACTGGTTTCAGGGGACTATGCAATTTAAATTTTCATGCAACTTCTAGCAAACTAGAAAATCTGGAATTAACATAGTTGAAAACACATGCTTCATCACGGTTTAAGTATATATACCAGATGCGTCCCCTCAAAATTGAGGTTTTCATTTTTCTTGTGCCCAGTATGAAATATATAAACTACTATTGGGGGCCTTCCCAACTAAGTGATATATAGCAAAAAATAGTATACTATGCTGATTTAATTGCTGGACTCTCAATCCAACATAACACGTAATGGAAAATAACATATTAAGGAAACCCTGAAGTACATAAGGATTCTGGGTCTGCTTGAATATAAACATTTTGAGAGTAAAGCAGTCTTTTTCACGTTTGGTCCTGGAGCTGATGAGTAGCCAGAGGTGTGTGAAAGTGCGTTAAGATTCTTACGAGAAAGTGAAATGATTTGCCAAGTCCAAGTACCAACTGTGGAGAAAAGCTTCATTTGGAGCTTACAGTGAAGAGCCAGGCAGGAAACTGAAAAATAATTATTTTAAAAGTATTTGGGGAATGAAAACAATGCAATTAATAAAGGCACTTTCATGAGATTAAAAAGTGAAACTTCCTAGTTGCTGCTTATGGATTCGTCTTTAAAGTTCAACAGATGTTTTAAAAATTAATTTCTTTGTGATTTGAATCCTTGAAGCTCATCAGGTCTAGTTTATTGAATTCATTTTTATGTAGAATCTACACAAATGTACTGATAAAATGGCTATGGTTAGTAAATGTGCTAATGTGTGTGATAATTCTGAGTAAATTGAATTTTGTAGATTGAATCACAACTTACAAGTTTTAGGGAAATTTTTTATCCAAAAAAACCTCAATGAAATCACCATTGCCTTTACATTCTTTGTAACATCCTAATCTGGGCAGTGACAAGTACCAACATAAATAGGTATCAGATGGCCGTGTGAATGCAATTGCTCCCAATTTTGGTTCTGAGCTCCTTTTCTGTGACTGTGTCAAGACTAATTTTGTTTCTATATTTGAGGGTAGCCAGATGCTGCTTATGGTAACTGTTTAGGATGCAACCTTCCTACATTACCATTACGTGCTATAGGCATTAAGAATTATTCCTGTATTCCCTCAACCAAAATCAGGCAACTCTGTGTATTTGAGGCTGGATTACATAAAAATTAGTTACATAACTCTGACTAATGTCCATTACTACTAAGGGACTCATTAAAAACTAAAAATGAAAAACATTTCTAGCAATTATGATACTCTACAACTAATAGTTAACCAACTTCTTATGTCTTTTACAAGGTAGAACTAAAATTAAACCTGTATGGTTAACAACTCCTTTATGTGACTAATGTGAATAATAGAGAAGTTTAATATTCTCAGCAGGTGTAGTGTTCATTTTTCATGATACTATATCTTGCCATTTCAAAGTCATTAATGACTATAAGGATTTTAATTTTGATCTCTTTATAAAGTAGGGATCCAGTTTTAGCCTATATATTTATGCACATATAGCTATAATCAACACTTAAATCCTTGCTTAAGTTATGATTATTGCTCACTGTGAAATGTTTAACATTTTTTCCCGTTTTGAATTAATTGAGAACAACTTTTGACTACAGGCAAAATATGATTTCATGAGTCTCACTTATGAAATTGATTTGGTTTCTAAATAAACTGTTCAGTAAGAGCCTAGAATTGTTGAGAAAATAATGACTGAGAATTTTAGGGAAAATGGGTATTGGGTACGACCAGAACAGCATATTAACAGCCTTACACGGACAGCAAATAAGTTATTGTGGTATTATTAGTAAAAACATCTGGTTAAAATGTACATGGATTTTCTTTTTTAAAGAAAGCCTGCATGTAATAAAGTGATACTAGTGTCATAAAAATTATTCAAAATTTGGAAATAGGCAAATGCGATTACTAGGCATTCTTACATCGCGGTGCTTGGGTTAACTTCTATTAGTTGGACAATTTTCAACACTGGAAGGGCAGAGGTTAACGTCTGTGTGTGTGTGTGTGTGTGTGTGTGTGTGTGTGTGTGTGTGTGTGTAGAGATACCAAACAGACACTTAAACAGACTTAAGGGCTGTCTAGTGAAACAAATAATCTTAAATGTTACTATTTTGGAACTTGTTGGGCACTAACCAGTTTTATATCTAATGTTGCAATCTTATCTAAACATTCGTTTAAAAATTGCCTGTATATACTAGCTTATAAAAAGAAAAGGACTAGCTTTGACATCTTACTAGTTCCCTTATTAATTACTAAATTAAATCAATCTTTCACATGTAGTCATTTTATATTTTTACTTGTCATGATTTTACCTTTTTAAAATTATACTTTAACGACTATCAAACAAAATGAATAAGAACAGAGATAGGAGAGCTCTCATAGTCCCTCTTTTTACCCATTTCATGGGAGTTTCTTTTCATTTTCCAAGGTCCTATTCCGTTTATAAATCTTAGCTATTCTTCTGTCGTTTCGAACTTGCATGTGAAGGATTCAGAAAGGATTCACTGTCCCCAAATCATTTTTAAGATTTTATTACAAAGCCTTTTTTCTGTAAGAATGAAGATCAACCACATAACTTATGACCACTGAGAATTAGCAGGGCACTTGAGCATACGGGAGCACTGGGATTGAGGGCACTTTGGTCCAAAGTGGGCAGTACACCTGCTTCTGGAAAAATAGCTGAATTCCTTACCTCTTTTTTATTTTAAACATTCTTTTTTTCTTTTTCTTTTGAAACAGGGTCTCGCTCTGTTGACCAGGCTGGAGCACATTGGCATGATCATAGCTCACTGCAGCCTCAAACTTCTAGTCTCAAGCAATCCTCCCATCTCAACCTCCTGAGTAACTGAGACTAGAGTTGCATACTACCACACCTACACAATTTATTTTTATTTTTATTTTTTGTAAAGACGGAGTCTCACTATGTTGCCCAGGCTGGTCTCAAACTCCTGGCCTCAAGAAGTCCTCCCACCTTAGCTTCCCAAAGTGCTGTGATTACAGGTGTGAGCCATTGTGCCCAGCCTTATTTTAAATATTCTTATTGTTCTAGTTCGAGTAGTTCTGATTTCACTGAATCCAGAGCATTTGCGTGAAAAACGTATTTTAGGCAGGAAGATGGTCATAGTTGAATGTTAGGCACAAGGAAAGCAGACAAGCTGAGGCTGCTGGCTCATCTGTGGAATGGAGACCTCTGCCTGGCCCTCTATCCTTAATCTTAACAATTGGGATGATTTAATTACCCATTAGATTCTTCCCTCTCGAAGACTCTGGAACCAGTCTTGACTCTAGTCTGGGACACAGGCAGAAGGGGCTCGGGATAGGTAGCACAGTGACTTAGGGCTGAGTAGGATTGACTGCTACTTCTAACACAGTCTTGGTACCCTGTGCCCTGGAAATTGGGCCTTTGCTTTTTCTTCTAAGCCCTTTGCGACTGCCATATGCCTTATGTCTGTCCTCCTGTCTTATGCCTCAGCTCTGTGGCAGCAGGTTCCTCCCTATACTTTAGTTCTCCAAAGATCTGCTTCTTCTTTTATTTTTCCTAGTCTTTTCAGTTCATGTGTTATCTGAGGAGTGAGTAGCCAATGTCTCTTGCTTCTAGTGACTGTATCCTATCCCTAGAGTTCAGGCTTAACATTAGTCTTTGACTTTTAACACTGGATGTCTGCCTACTTGTTTTCCTTTTTTGTTGTTGTTAGAAATCCATTGTTTATTTATATTACCCTAGCCTTCTATATTATTTACCCAGTTGGATTTTCTACTAGGTTTGAGACATTTTCTGATGGTAATACCCCTTCTTGGTCTCATTTTGTGGCCTATCCTTGAACTCATATCCATCTGTGCCTATCTTATTCTAAAAGCTGAACTTGTTTGAATTTTCAGAGCTCTTATATTTGAAGAATGTCCTCTTCTCCATTCGTCAGTATCAGTTATGTCACTTTCCAAAGAAATAGGAAAATGCAAAGATTCTTTTTTTATATGTTTGTTCCCTCTCCTGGTATGATGAATGTGTGGATAGTTGGCGGAAATATTCATCATTCTTGACTCACAATTTGTGGCCCAGAGAACTTCAGGAAGTCTATTGGTAAACTCTTGGTGTACTTAATTTCATAATAGAGCAATGCCTATATTTTTAATCTGGTACAATAACATTTTACTTGTGACATATGTTATCACAGGTTCATTAGATATTTTGCTGTCTTCCAAAGTGCTCTTCAGAATGTATTGGAGAGCCCAGAAAGTTGGGGTGAGGAGTTCATGCAGCTCATTGCTTTGATTGAACTCAGCTATGTATTTTAAAACAATGAAAACCATGAATATAAGGGCAGTCATTGGACCTACTTCTCCACACATTGCTACTGAATCAGAGTTTATCAAGTTGTTCCTGAATTTTGTTCTTGAATCTTGTCTCCGGGGTCTTTGCCTAATCTATTTCTAGTAACTGTAATGATAATGAATTAATATCTACCATTTAATGAGTCAGGCATTAAACCAGGAGATTTATATACATAATAACATTTAATTGTCATGAAAATTTATTTTTAAAACAAAGAAGCTAATTCTGAGAGAGGTCAAGCCACTTCCCCACCGTCACAGAAGCCAGAAGGTGGGAGCTCATGTCCACGTTTCCGCCGTTATGCCGGACCACCTGCTTGCATGCGCGTCTCACATAGAAGCCTGTTAATAGTTTTCATAGCGGTGAAGTTTCCATGAGGACAGAATTAACATGCACACTTTTACACTTCATAACTTCTCTTTTTGTGCCTCACATGAAAGCAGGAATCAGGACAATAAGGAACCATTTCCATGTCTTCAGTTAGAAGTGAGTATCACCAATCCGAAGAGATAAAAATAACCTCTTCCTAAAGATTTTTAATATGTTCTAATCATCGTTTCCATAAAATATCTTTATTATATTGCACTTGAGAGAGTTCAAGTCTTGAGACTTGAATAGCAGCAGCGGCAATGATACATGTGCAATGCTGACTGCATACCAGGTCCTCCATCTTAAACCCTTTACAAATATTGAATCACAAAGCCCTCATAACAGCCTTGAGAGGTTGGTACTTTTATTGTCTTTGTTTTATATATGAGCAAACTGAAGCAGAGATAGTAGATAACGTGCCTAAAATCACACTGATTGGGGCAATTTGCTTTTCTCTCTTTCCTAAGTTTCATTAACAATGAGAATCGGTAGCATATTTATTCTGTGCTTTAGGAACATTTATCTCTGGAGTAATATGGCAGCTTCTTGCCATGTTACTGTGAATTTGGTGACCATGTGAAACCTTTCTTTAAAAAAAATTTTAACCTCATGACTTTATGAGACTGAAAATGCTAATTTATCTAACTGAATGGCTGGAAAGTGGCATAATGCACGATTCAGTCTGCCTGAAAAACAGTAGATGAAAAACCAATCACTTACTTCTCCGTCTGCATCTATTACAGTGGCGCTGACCTCCACCCTCTCTCCCCATCTTGCTCACCTTTTATTCCCATTTCCTGAATGTGTCCTCCCCACCCCCATCCTAAAGACCATCCCTGGTGTGCAGAAGGCCTTATGAATTATCTTCAACTGGACAGATTTAGTTCTAAGGTCCATTAATACTTTGAGTATTGGCTAATATGTTTGTCTGATCTTGCATTTGAATGCATTTCCCTAATATCGAATTCCCGAATTGTTTCAAATTCTCCATTAGGATCATTTGGGGTATTTAAAAATGTATGAAGGTTTGATGCCTCTTGATGTGAACCTGTCAGTCACTGCCAGTGGCTGTAGTCAGAGGCCCTTGTGATGAGGATCTGTGCTGCTGCTGGACTTAAATGGAGCACTGTAGAGTTTTCAGTGGCCTGAGTGATATCTTAACATGTCTCCAATTTAATGCTTTTATCAGCTAATTCAGTTTCTTATCCAGACTGTATTGTTTTCCTTCAGTGCAGTGGATTGCTGGAATAAAATGGAGAAGCAGAATAAGACAAAGCATTTCTAAGGATAACTCTACCAGTTTCTGAAATGTGCACTAGAAATGAACTTGGACCCAGCAAAGAATGTTTTTCAAAAAGTGTTTGAACCCTTTTCAAAAAGTATTTGAAAACAAAATAATTAAAGAGAAATTATTGAGACAAAACTTGGAAAACACTATTTTTCTTCAAAATAAATCCAGAATACAGTCTGCTTTTAGAAAACATCCAGAACAGCTCAACAAGAATAGAGGTGGCAGTGGTTCAGAAGAGTTAGGAAGTCTATTCTAAACCTCAAATGATGAGTCATGCTGGGCTGCCGGCTACTTCACTCTTATTTTGAATTATAACCATGGAGAATAAGACTGGACCAATCCAACAAACTGTGACATTTGTAAAATTTTCTT